>FIZR01023649.1:0-22190 GCA_900060175.1 Ferrisia virgata | reverse complement strand
AAACTAGCGTAAAAAGTTATATTCATGGTAATTTTTTCAGATTTTTAAATAGTAGTTTTCAACCTTTATACTTATTATGAATAGTTGGGTTTTCATCTATAAAGTTCAACTTTGAGGTTTTAAAATTTTGGTCATCGATCCCAAATATCTTTTGGGCTACAAGATTTATTATAAGTTTGACCAATCTCGAAATATGAGCTTTCAAAGTTGAGCTGTTTGACGAAAGAAATTGTGCGCCAGGAGAACCAGACTTTCACTCCCTCTTCCATCTATATTTTTCTGTGATGTTTTTTCAACAAGGTGCTTGAATTAAAAAATGATAGAAAATGCACATTTGAATTTTGTTTTTTATTTTTTTTACAATTAATAAGATATTAATGACTGGCATTTTGTTGCTAGAGTTTTAAAAATTGGTCTGTCAAATAAGGTCTTAACCCACACAAAATTCATATTAAGGTATATTTTGTATTATGAGTTGATTACGGTGCACCCCCCCCCCCTCCTCAGGTGTGCAATTAACATAAGGAATAGACCAAAACCATCACAAATTCGGTTTTTCTTCTATACTGCCTCAGGAAAGCTTCAAATGAAAATAATTCAAGTGTACAAAAACATTTTGCATTAAATCCAACGTAGGATAAAATTTTTATTTTTTGAAAAATCTGTAATCTTAGCACAGCAAGTTCCCTAAAGTTGACTTGTTTTAAAATTCTGTATCAGAAGAGTCGATTAGTCTTCTTGAAAGTGCTAAAATTTAGTCTCGAAATGGAGAGTTGCTAAAAATTCTTTTTCCCTCTTACCCTTTTTCTTCTCTCTACTCAATGAATTTTAATTCTTCGCTGGAAAGTGAATAAGTATTTACGAGCATACGAAAAAAAAGCAAAAAAGTTGCTTATCGAATCGTAAGGAGGTTCGTAAACCCTCATAAGTTGTACCATTTTCATCTTGTTCTGTTCTGGTGTCAGTTGTACCTGTACGATTTCTTTTAATTTATTGCTTAGTGCAAACGGAAAATGAAACGTTTTCAATGCTGGTATATGGTAGCGAGTTACCTATAAAATTCGTAATTATTGTACTTCACTGCGAAAACAATGATTTAAATTTAGAATAAAGATGTTCATTTCATACTGAAATGTTAATCGTAATGTTCGGAAGGTATATGACGAATCATACTTAAAACATAGCAATCGTGTGTTCATTGAATACGTAGAATAAAAATATGTATGTATCTGTATTTTACAAATTTCCATCAACAGTGGATCATCAAAATCTGTATTGTTGAGATTTTTATGGCCTGGATGTTGATGACTTTAACATTAATGGTCAACTGTTCTGGGCTGTTGACATCTAGATTGTCAATAATTGGATTATGTTCGACAAGAAAGTTGACAAAATTCTTAATGTTAAAAAGAAATCACGAATTTTTTAAAAATTATGTCACTTCAGATGAAATTTGGACTTCTGGAGGAATCGAGGAAGCGATAACATGAAGAATTTTGAAAATTTGCTTTGCATTTTTTTCTCAACATTTAAGTTGACGTTCTAGATGTTGGTAGTGCGGATATTGATGGTCACGTGCTGTCAGTTCGGATCTTGATAGTCCACTATTGACGGTCAATTTTTGACACAGTCCACGGTTGGCTATCAAATATTGATGGTCAAGTGTTGATGGATTTGGACTGTCAACTCTTGGCAGTCCAAAAATTGTTAGTTTTTGAACCAATTGATAGAGAATCAATAGATGAACCTATTCTATTGATTAGGAGAGGAAATGTGAGGGTTTCTCCCACTCTTGACCTTGAGAAATACCATTTCTCACATATCTGCCCTCCAAACTGGACTATCGGATTTGAAATTTGGTATGTAGATTCAGTACGAGTCTTATTTGCTTTTTGAGGGATTTCGACTTTCCAGCTCCATTGCGCACCCTCGCAACCACGAAAAACCAGTTTTCTAAGCAATTTTACTCATTTTTCAAGTTCTTCATTCTTATTATCTTCCCTCAAAATTATGCTACAGAGTTAAAATTTGGTATGTACATTTAGTAGTAACCCTAAATGTTTCTTTTGGAGGTGTCGACTTTTCAGCCCCCTTTGTACCCTCTCATAGATCTGAAAACCAGTTCTTTTAATACAATTTATCTTATTTTTAAAGTTTCATATCACCCCTCAAAATTCTGCTGAAGAGTTAGAATTTGATATGTAGATTTAGTAGTAATCTTAAATTCCTCTTTTGAGAGTTTCGACTTTTTAGACCTTTTCGCACCTTGTTACAGCTCTGAAAAGGTTGATTTTTGACCTTTTTTTTAGCTTTCAAGTTTGTTCTTTTCATATTTCCTTTACAAATTGAGATAGAGGGTGGAAAATTGGTTTGCAGATTCAATCAAGGTCATAGATATACCTTTTCTAGTATCTATCTACTTCTACCCTTATCACTGATTAAGAAAGCACATCGCATATCGCTCTTTTTTTCTCAATTCCATGAAGGGATCAATTCGAGCACCTCTATTTATTTTATGAAATTCTTGCTCAATAAGCAACTCATTGTGATACTTCTTTTTAGCCTGATTTCTACGTCACATTGTCAATGAAAATCAGGCTATTACAGTTTATCAACCAACTGCGGATATGGGGAAGGAAGATATCGACCAAATTCGTTTTGGGGTCCTAAAATACCATTAAGACGATTTTTAGCCATGACAGAAATTTATTTTTATTTTTATTTCTTTCGCCCCGAACATTAAAATCAATCACTCCGCTCAATACCTATCAAAATCGCTCCAATTCGGTCAATCGGCTCAATTTTGTGGCGAATTAGATATATATGAGTGGCGATGAACTAAGGTCAAAATTCAGTTATTCCCCAATTTAGGGGAGGGGGTGCCGAGGGGTCAGAAACATAAAAATTTCTTCTTTTTAAGCCAATTGATGGAGAATCAAAAGTTGTATAACATATCCAAAAATCAATTTCCCAAGTCAATTAGGAGGGGAGATATGGGGGTTTCCCCCTTTTTGACCTTGAAAAAGGGCTGTCCATCCCCTATCTCCTCATCAAATTGAGCTACGCAGTTAAAATTTAGTATTTACATTTAGTTGAGGTTGTAGATGTGCCTTCTGGGAGTTCCGGCTTTTTAAACTCCATTGCACCCCCCTCACAGCCCTAAAAAGTGGTTTTTTGATTGGTTTTTCTCATTTTTCTTATTTTTTGAGTTTGTTCCTTATATAACTCCCATCTCAATTGAGCTAGGAACTTGAAATTAGGTATGCATACTTAGTAGAGGCTATATATATTCCTTTTGGGTCCCCTAGATGCGCCTTTTGAGGGTCTCGACTTTTCAGTCCCATTTCACTCTCTCGCAATTCTAAAAAAGTGGGTTATTGATCGTTTTTTCTCATATTTTGAGATTGCTCCTCGCATAGCTCCCCTCCAAATCGGGCCAGGAACTTAAAATTAGGTTTGTACATTAAGTAGGGGCCCTAGATATGCTTGTTAAGGGTCGTGACTTTACAGCCCCATTTCACCCGCTCACAACTCCAAACAAGTAGTTTTTGGTTGTTTTTTTCTTATTTTTCGGGTTTCTTCCTCGCATAATTCCGCTCCAAATTGGGCTAGCAAGTTGCAATTAGGTGTGACCCGTCTGTAGGGATCGTTAATGTGTCTTTTGGAAGTTTCGACTTTTTAGCTCCATTGAACCCCCTTCCCACCTGAAATGCTTTTTTTCAATTCTCATGATTATAATATGTCACGAAATCCAGGCTGAAAAAGTGATGATTTTTTTTTGACATTAAAATCACCACCAATCATTTTGATCTCTGAAGTAGAGAAAATCTGGCACACCCAAAATGGGTCTTAATGGTCTTCTAGTACCCCCAAGCGGATTCTGTTGATGCTTCCTCTGATCTGAACCAGAAATATTTTCATACCCATGACATAAGGTGAGAGAATTTTAGCAAAATGAGCGATGTGCGATGATGGTAGAAATTTGGCAAATCATCTTTTTCGAAAACTGATCCGCTACCGTTCGTTAAATTATCGTCTAAATGGTGTAACAAGAATATTAAATTGTACATTTCTGCGTACCTAGTACCTGCCTACTCATACGCACTTAATTTGTACATATAATATTTAGAAATGAAATTTTGTCAGAAATAAAAGCAGAAGAAAGAGAGGAGAAATTTTAATCGTTCTAAGGGGTACGGAAAATAGTCGCGTGCCACTGCTATTGCTGTTCATGTTGCAATTTATAAATAACCGAGTTGTCGCGACGTTGTGCATGTGAGAAAGTACATATGTGTTGGTGAAAATTGTGGTGGGGGTGCATTGTTTTATTTCAAGTGTAAAGGTAACCAAATTATACGTATGCTAAACGCCTATATAACACACTGTGTCGATGTCGCGTATACTTTATGGTGCAAATGCATACTTAGCTGGTGATTTTTATACCGTTGTTCGCTCTTTTATTATTTCATTTTCGTATTTTTTCAAGTTGAATAAGACCACCCTCTCGTTTACGTGTTTCTGTTTATCATTCGAGGGTTGGTAATTTTATTTGATTGACTTTGTTGGAATGGTACACGCGTAGAGTTACGTTTACGGTGACATTAATATCCCTGGTTAGCTGCCTAGACTTACCTATCTATACCTGGTGCCTAGCCTACCTACATCCCCTACTTACCTAGCTACCTACCTACCTACCTACCTTGTACCTTCTTAAACCCCTACGACAAAGAAATGCTGTAATTTCGCGTAGCAATCCGACGCTATGGTTCAAGTCACGTTTGTATTCGCGTGTGTGTACGTACGTATATGTGAGTTCGTATTTATGCGGTTGAAATGTGAAACAAGGTTTATTAAATAGGCGATTTTGATCCGCGTAAAGCGCACGATCGTTAAGAAGACTGCGACACGACGTCTAGGTACCTAGACCTACACTCGCACACGAACGTAAGCGTGATGACGAAAATAATCCACGGTTTAATACGATTCGAGCACATCAGGTGCTCTTTTTGAAACACGTCATGGATGAGATCGATCCGTCCGTCGAATTTTGGGTAGGCACGTTTTACCAGCTATTTACCGACACTGGTCGTTGTGTGTACAAAGTACTAGTTTCTACGATGTGTAATTTTTATTTTACTTCTACGTTGTGATTTTTATCGCGAAATATACGATTAATTATGTCAATACGTTCGTTCTCGTCTAATATCGGTTTTGTGCTCGCTGTGTGTTGCAGTATTTGGATATCGGCGAAGATATCAACGTACCCGATGATTTTACCCAGACCGAAATGCTTACCGGGATGTGGTGGAGACATTTGGTAGCCGGCGGTGTGGCTGGCGCCGTATCCAGAACATGTACCGCGCCTTTGGATAGGCTAAAAGTTTATTTGCAAGTGAGTTTTCCGAACGATGTAATCGTCTATATTGAATAATCCGTATGGTAGAGCGAATTTCGCTCTAAATTTTGAAAAATCTGCGAAAATGATATCGGATTCGGACCTGGCACCGAAATGTACCTCGATATCGATACCCCACAAAGTAGGGCTGGCTTTTGATATTTTAACCCCACTACCGGGTGGGGGGGATGCGGGGGGAGAGGTGCAAACGTTTTTTACAATCATGAACTGGAATTTTAATAGAAAACGATTAGCTGCGGATTTCCAATAATCACGTTGATTTTTTTTTGATCTTGTGGAGGGGAAGGGGGATGGGTCGAGTTGGAGTATGGAGAGCTGATTCATCATCCAAACTAAAACTCATTTGCTTAGCTTGATACCGACCAAAATCGATTAAATTTGGGAAATAGGCTTCAATTGGCGGCGGATTTCATATTCCAAAGTAGAGATGACCTCGGGTTATAATTCAGTTGTGCCCAAATTTGGGGGAGGGGGTGCTGAGCGGATAAAATCGTAAAAATTGTTTTTTTTTTTCAACCCAATCGATAGATAATCTGAAGTTGCATAACATATCCAAAAATCAGCTTCTTACGCCAATTAGGAGGGGAGATATGAGGGTTTTCCTCTTTTTAACCTTGAAAAAATGTCGTTCCTCCCTTATCTCCCCACCAAATTGAGCGAGGAACTTGAAATTTAGTATGTTGACTTAGTAGGGGCTATATATGTTCCTTTTGGGTGTTTCAACCTTTCAGTCTCGTTGCACCCCCTCATAACCCCAAAAAAGTAGCTTTTTGTCGGTTTTCTAGATGTAGCTTCCGAGTTCTCGACTTTTTAGCCTCATTGCACCCCCTCACGGCCTAGTTTTCTTATTTTTTTCACTTTATTCCTGGCATACCTCTTCTCCAAATTAAGATAAGGATTTGAAAATTGGTATGTTGATTTAGTACAGGCCCAAGATGTGCAATGTGGCGTTCTCAAATTTTTAGCTCTATTGACACCTTCCCCCCTCCTCCCCCTTCATCAGTAAGTGGAAAAAACGTCGGGAATTTACATGATTATAATATTTCATAAATTTTTCGGCTTCTATCTCCCCTCCCCCCACTCCCTAAATTGAACTAAAGGGTTAAAATTTGCCTTGAAAATTTAGTAAGGGTGTTAGGTGTGCGTTTTGGGGGGTTTTTACTTTTCAAGCATGCCTGGCATATATCTCTTCTCCATATTGAGCTACTCTGCTCGGATCGTAGATGTGCTTGGTGGTGGCGGTGGGGGGGGGAGTACAGTCGCATATTCGCTCCTAAATTGGCCTCTACAACTGTAAGCATCGTTTTAATACCGTACTAGTTTATTTCTCAGTGGAAACAATCATGTCAAGTTATGTAAAATTAAGCAATGCATGCACCTGTAAAATAGTTAACCATTTTTGAATTTGGGAAACCATTTTTCAAAATTGATGGTGAAGATAGCCCTAATGATTTTCTTTTCTGTCACCAGGTACACGGTAACAAAAAGAGTAGTATTAAAACATGCCTGTCGTATTTGCTGAAAGAAGGCGGCGTTTGGAGTCTGTGGCGTGGCAACGGAATCAACGTGTTGAAAATAGCGCCGGAATCTGCTCTGAAATTTATGGCCTACGAACAAGCGAAAAGACTGATCAGAGGCACTAGTACGCGCGAATTGACCATTTACGAACGTTTCGTAGCCGGTTCATTCGCCGGATCATTTAGTCAAACGATTATATACCCTTTAGAGGTGAGTTGCTGGTTTTTAAAAATACGAAAAGAACAGACTTCAAGTCTTCGGGGTTTTTAGCTCATTCGTGTTGGGTGTGGTAAAAGAGAATAAAATTGTGTTGACGATTCTTCGAAGGAGATCTAGGCTATTGCTAAGAATCGATGTACCGACCCTTTGCGTACGTATGGACCTAAAAGAATTGTAAACATATGTTTAAAAGTTGTCTTAAACTTTTCAAAGTCTATTTTCATCATTTTGGGGAATATTTCATTCTATTCTGTCCATCTTCTGGAATGAAAAATTGGATTATTCACTTCGATACTCATTTGGGTTTCAAAAATTTGAGTATTGGATTTCTTTCAAAGGGTCTAATTTAGGACGAAAAAATGTTCAAAAATGAGCCAAAAACTGACCTAAATTGTGTAAAAAATCGTTGAAAATCAGCAAAAATTGATGAAAAATTGACCAAAAATATGGAAAAAATCGTTAAAAATTATGAAAATTGGGGTAAAAAATTGATTAAATTGGATGAAAAGAAGAGAAGATTTACCCAAGTATGAAAAAAATCGTTGAAAATCATAGGAAATTTGGTAAAAAGTGCAGAAAATTCATCGATAATCACGAAAAAACGTTGAAAAATGAGGTGAAAACTGATCTAAATCACGAAAAAAAAATCATTGAATAACGTGGAAAGATTTGTAAAAATTAAATTAAACGAATGAAAAGCGCAAAAAATTAATTTAAAGTCATCGAAAATTGACTAAAAGATTTAACAGAAGTGGGTAAAAAGTGCATAAAATTAATCAAAAATCACGAAAGAAATGTTGAAAAATGGTTGAAAAGTAAACTTGAAAGTGAAAAAAATCCCTAAAAATCTTTGTAAATTGAGAAGGATTTGCCTAAAATGCGTAAAAATTGGTCTAAAATATGAAAAAAATCGTTGAAAAACATCAAAAATTGGAAAAAAATTAACAAAAATGGATGAAACTTTGCCTAAATTATAAAAAAAAATCATTGAAAATTGTCGAAAATTGGGTAAAAATTTGATAATAATGGGTAAAAAATGTAAAAAGTTTATTGAAAATTACGAAAAAAATTTTGAAAAATGCGTGAAAATCAAACTGAAATGTAAAAAAATTATCGAAATTCATCGAAAATCATCGAAAGTTGGCACAGAAATTTGATAAAATGATGCAAAATCGGTGAAAATTGACGTAAATTATTTAAAAAATCGTTGAAAATCAGCGAAAATTCTGAAAAATTTAGTCAAAAGTTTGATAAAAATGTAACAAAATCGGTAAAAATTGACGTGAATTTTTTGACAAATTGTTGATAATTAGCGAAAATTCCGAAAAATTTGTCAAAACTGATTCAAAATTTAACTGAAATGTAAAAAAAATTATCGGAAATCATCAAAAATCAGTCAAAAATTTAATAAAAATGTTGCAAAATCGGTGGAAATCGACGTAAATTATTCAAAAAATCGTTGATAATCAGTGAAAATTCTGAAAAATTTGCCAAAAATGTGTGAAAATTGAACTAAATTGTACAAAAAATCGTTGAAAATTATCAAAAATTACTCAAAAATTTGATGAAAATGTAACAAAAATGGTGAAAATTGAAGTAAATTATTTAAAAAAAGCTTTAAAAATCATCGAAAATTGTAAAAAATTTGAAAAAATTGGATGAAAATGTATCTGAATTATGAAAAAAATTAATGGTAATTCTAGAGAATTGGGGAAAAAAATCGATTGTAAAATGAATCAATAGTACAGAAGTTGATCAAAAATCAAGAAAAAGCTGTTGAAAACGGCTAAAAATTGAGCTCAATTATGAAAGAAATCGTTGAAAATTATGGAAAATTGGGAAAAATTTCGTAGAAATGGCTGAAAATGATTAAAAACTATTCAAATTTTGGTAAAAATTAAAAAAAAATTGTTTAAAAGTGCAGCAATTTGAAGAAAAATTATGAATATGTTGAAAAATAGGTGTGTTGAAAATTATTAAAAATTGTAAAAAATTTGAAGAAAATGTGTGGAAATTGATCTAAAATATGATAAATATTGTTGTTTGTAATATTCAGTAGTCCCAATCAGCTGCATCGTAATTAAAAAAAAAAAAAAAAATACAAATACTCAATTTTAATGTTAAATTTCCCCATTTTTTTCAATTCGTAGGGAAATTTGACGGTTGAAAAACTTTGTAATTGGCTACACTGAGAAAAGCGTTTCAAAAAAAAGAAACGGTTAAGCGTGGCGATTTTCACAAAATAAACACCCCCGCCTCCCCTTCCCCTAAAACATATCCTTGTTATAAATTGAAAAATAACGACGTCGAAAATTCAAAAGCACCGAAGAAAGGTCTTGAAACTCAATTTACACATGTTGAGGACTCAACTAAATGAGAGTAAAGTTTGAGAGTCGATTCGTAATCATGTCAAGAGTCAAGAGTCCGTTTTTTCACTTGACTCCTGAGTCAAGGCAGTTTCTTCTTGACTGCAAGCCCCGGAGTTTGGTTCAAGTTAAGAGTTAATTTTGTTAGGATCAATTGAAGATCCTTGCAAGACAGAGCAACTCATGGAGAGCCATATGTAAAATAATTTGCCTAATCAAAAAATTACAGTTCCTTAGTTTTTTTTAGTAGGCAAATCATTCTACAGGTATGGCTTATGGGTTGACTTATTTGTATTGTAAGGACGGAGAAGTTAATGTGGAAGACTTGGTATATAGATCGAGACGAAGGTGGCCTTTATTAACGTCATATGCCAGAACTAATCGTGTAGATTAGAGAGATACCAGGATGTATCTTTGAAGCTCTCAGTATTTCACTCTGAAAGGCCCTAAATCACCACAATACCCAAACAGCAGTACCAACAAAGCGGATTTATGGATGTTCTTCGATCATCGTTCATCACCAAAAATCTATTCAGATTGAACAAGGAGTCCGAATCAAGCTGAATAATATCCTAGAATCGTAAACTGCTGATTTACTCCCTTCATCGCTTGATCGTTCGATACGATGACCGGTTACACCGAGGATTTTAAAAATGAATAAATTTATATTTCACACCGATGAGCTTAATGTACTAGATACCTACATGCAATTTGTACATAAAATTAATCAACATTCGTATTTAAATTATACGTAGAAAAAGATACATCCCTATTACAATGGAAAAGAGGAAATAGAGTAGGAGCAGAAAGAGTGTAAGAAGAGGCAACCTTAACGACATTGCACCTAGTCGAATAACACGAATCGATAAATAGCTCGACCATAGTCGAGTATCATCTGCCACGTTGATTCTGGCTGGTTGTCGATTTGTTGCGGCTTCGATGACGATGAATGCAGATCGAAGGAATGCGATGCCGATGGAATCGAAGACGTGTCTACAAATTCGTCCAAACTACCAAACCAAGGATTAGCTCCGGCTCGTGCTATAATCGAATCTACAATACGTGTGACTTCATCGTACGCCTGTTCGGCTCCGTCTTTAAGCAGCAGTATACAATTCAGCAACGACGGATACATATAGAGTAGTACGCTTACCGAAGCGATGATCACAACCGTCCACAGGAATCCGGAGAATTTGCTTCGAGATTGAGAAGCAACCGATGATGACGAGTTGAAGGGTGCGAACGACGACGTGGTTGCCGTGTTTCGATTATGAACCATGTAATCTCCGACGTGTTTGTGCTTGATGCTAGTCTTGGTCGGAGTGGTTTGTTGATATTTACCACCCAGATCGTACTTGGTGGTAAATGCGGTTACGGTGCTACGTTTGTGCGGTAATATCGGCGGAGTTTGAATGGAATTAAATTCGACGTTAGCCGGATATTTGGGCTTGTTGACGGAGCCGCATTTACGAACCGATGTCGCCTTCGTACCGGGTGTTTGTTGTTGTTGTTGTTGTTGTTGCTGTTGAGCGTGTTGAAGATCTTGCAAGAACGATGTTGTTTTGGATAATTTAACGTGTGGAAATATCGTTGGCGAATTTGATTTACCGAAGTGTGAAAATCCTCCGACGGTTTGCCCATCCATCGCGTTCTGGCTGTTGTGCGAGTTTTCCAAATTCGACGCCAGTGTATTCGATTCGTTATCGGTAGCCGAAGTGATGAACGTATTTTTACCTACCGTGTTGGAGAGATTTTCAATATTTAAAGAAAACTGTTCCAACAAATCGAGGTTTTTTTGTTGAAAAGTATCGTTGATGTCTCCGATGTAGCCATCCTGGTTATAAAAACGTTCCGTAGAGAAATCCACGTCGTGATCATTGGCACATCTGCTTTGTTCCGTTGGAGGAGGCGACGATGGAATTTTCAGCCCCGTTAACCATTCGTCCATTTTCATCGTGCTTCCTTGATGACCGACGTAATGTTGCAGAATCTCCGATCGTAGACGTTTCATACGTTCGTTTAAATGACGTTTGCGTTCCAAATGGTATTTCATACTTTCGAACGATTGCATGTCGCGTATTTGTAAGTCGTGGATTTTACGATTATTACAGGCTACTTCGTCTCGTAAAGAACAGAATTCGAATTTTAGCTGTCGCAAGTCGTCATCGTCGCTCGGATTCGTCGCTGTTGCAGAGATATCGGTGTCATTGGTGGCGGTTGTGATATCGACCATGGCTATGATTTTTTATACTCTAGAATGACCGAAGGGGGAATAGGAAGGAAAGCGAAAAACAACAAGGAATACGTTATATCTGTGTGGGTACATTGACCGAGATACTAGAAACTACGAAGTCGATACGATGTAAATATGTATTAATCGTTGGAAATCGTACATTTAAAATTACTATGGTAATACGATGTTTTCGTACAAGCTCGCCGGTTGTCTTTTTCTCTTGAAAAGCCATCGAATGGAATTTGTTAAATTTTTGTCGTTGTCAGAGGTTACGAGTATGATTAAAAATTGAAATTCATTTGTTGAGGAAATCAAAAAAATCGCTTCAAGGTTCAAAAGTCTGAAAAGCTTATCTTACAGAACATTTCTCAAAATTTTTAGTCACTTGCCATGGTTTGATATCTAATTCATGGTTACCAGGTGTCAGCAGTCGTGATCTTTTTGATCAGTATCAACTTGAATTCAGTTCTTACGGTCAAGAATATCCGTATTGGAATCCCAGAAGACTATCGACACTATTTTTGTACATACCAAATATTTATTTTCAACTATTATTAGATTCATTTTCATTGTCATAGTGTCAATGAAATCCAGGCTATTATGGTCTATCAACCTACAGCGATTGAGGGGGGGGGGGGTCGACAAAATCCGTTTTGGGTCCTAGAACACCATTACAACAATTTTTAACCATGTGAGATGTTTATTTTTATTTTTATTTTATTTTATTTCATTTTTTTCCCGAAACTAAAAATCATTTGTTCAGCTTGATACCAACCAAAATCAGTCAAATTTGGAAAACAGGCTAGGATTGACGTCACGTTTGATATTATGGAGTGGGATTGACCTCTGTTCAAAATTCAGTCCTGTCCAAATTTGGGGAAGAGGGTGCTGAGGGGTCAACGCCCCATACATTGCCCCTTTTTAAACCAATTGATAGGTAATCCAAAGTTGTAAAACGTATCCAAAAATCAGCTTCTTAGGCTAAATAGAGTTTACCCTTTTATGGTCTTGAAAAAGGGCTGTTCCTCCCCTATCCCCCCACCAAACTGAGCTAGGAAATTTTGAAATTTGGTATGTAAGCTTGGTAGGTGCTATAAATGTGCCTTTGAGGATTTAGACTTTTCACACCTATTGCCCCCTCCCCTGTTACAACCCCGAAATTTGTTTCTTTGACAGGTTTTTCTTACGTGTTGAGTTTGTTTCTCGGCTAAAATCATTTACTCCGCTCAGTACGTATCAAAATTAGTAAAAATCGTCCAATGGGTTTGGATTACTGTTGGATTACATATACATGAGTGGGGATGACCTTGGGTCAAAATTCAGGCCTATCCAAATTTTAGGGGAGGGGGTGCTGAAGATAAAAAATCGTAAGATTAACGTTTCTAATACAGAGCTTCAAAGTCGAAAATTCTTAGACCTATTGATAGGGGGAAGGGGGGATATGCGAGGAACAAACTCAAAAAATAAGAAAAACCGACCAAAAAACTACATTTTTGAAGATTTTAAGGGGGTGCAATGAGGCTAAAAAGTCTTGGCTCTCAAAAGACACATCTAGGGCTCATATTAAATGGATATACATGAAATTTCAACTTCCTAGCTCTCTTTGCAGAAGAGTTATACGGGAAAACTCACCCAAAAAATCACATTTCTGGGGTGTAAAAGGCTGCCATGTGTCTGAAAAGGTGAAACTTCCATAAGACACAACTACATACCGAATTTCAACTTCCTAGCTCAATTTGTAGGGAAGATAGTGGAGGATCAGCCCGTTTTCAAGATCAAAAAGGGTGAAACCCCCCCATATCTCCTCTCTTAATTGACCTAGGAAATTGATTTTTGGATACGTCATATAACTTTAGATTGTCTATCGATTAGCTCAAGAAGGAACAATTTTTGCGATTTTAACCCCTCAGCATCCCCTCCCTCAAATTTGGGCCCAACTGAATTTTGATCCTGAGATCATTCATTTTCCAGAATATCAAATGGTCTACCAATAGAATCCCATCCTCTAAATTTGATCGATTTTGATCAGTGTCGAACTGAGCAAATATTTTTTTAGTTTTGGGGGAAAAATATTAAAAGTAAAAATAAATATCTGACATGGTCAAAAATTGTCATAATGGTCTTCCAGGAACCAAAAAAGTATTTTGTTGATATTCTTCGGCTTATCCATTGTAATAACCTCGTTTTCATTGGCAATTTGGCATAGAAAATCGGGCTGAAAATTGTATAAAATGTTATAAAGATGGGTTGTATTATGGATTATCTGAAAATTTGAAATTTTATTTATTAAAAAATCAAAAGCATTTCACACACACAAAAAAAATGAATTATAAAAAAATTTAATTGCATTGGTCTGTTTGTATAAATTATATGTAGTCCTTTTTGTCAATTTATTCCTCTTTGTAATCCAATTTTTTTCAATTTTTCTGGTACTTTTGAAAATTTTCATGTTTTTATTTGTTATTTGCTTATTTTAAAGACTTTTAGAAATGTAAAAATTTCACTTTTTCATTTTTATGGCGTTTGTTTGGGTTTAAAAATTTTTTTTTCTTATTTTTTACAATTTATAGAAAATTTACTGTATTTAGATCAATTTTCATCCATTATTTCATACTTTACAATTAATGAGATTTTCTTTAATTTTTCTGTCGGTTAAATAAGTTATTCAATATTTCTAACAGTTTTTGTGGTATTCAAAGCATTTCGTATGATGTTTTTTGCAATTTTTTACCAATTTTGATTTGTTTCTATAGTTCTTTGTAAACTTTTGCGGTTCTTGATCAATTTTTCATGGAATTTTATGAATTTTAATGATGTTTTGAGTAATTTTAATCGCATATTCATGACTTTCTAATAATTTTTTTCATTTCAATGTTAATTAAAAGTTTTATAGAATTTTATAATAATTGTTACAATTTCTTTTATAATAATTTTTATTGCATTTTTATCATATTTGTTTTTTTATTTTTGCAGGTATTAAAAACTCGTCTGGCCTTGAGAAAAACAGGCGAATACAGGAGTATCATTGATGCTGCTAGTAAAATATTACAGAGAGAAGGATGGCGTAGTTTTTATCGCGGATACGTTCCTAACCTTTTAGGTATCGTTCCGTATGCTGGTATCGATTTAGCAGTATACGAGGTGAGCATCGTGATCCCCAAGAAAAATATATGTACATATAATGAAAATATTTATTACTTTAATCGGTGTTAATGGATGTTTTTTATTTTCGTTGGCAGACATTGAAAAATAGTTACCTTAAGAAACACAACGATTCGGATATGCCGAGCGTTTCGCTTTTGCTGGCTTGTGGCACCATATCCAGTACATGCGGACAAATGTGCAGTTATCCATTGGCTTTGGTTAGAACCAGATTACAAGCTCAAGGTAAAAATCATACGAATGGTGAGGTATAAACGATGTGATGTGATTTTCGAGGAAAGAATTTATTCGCGACGAGCACGATCATCGTTATCGTATCACTTCGGTTGTTTTTTTCCTCATATCAGAGGAGTTTACTTTTAGCTATTTTATTCTGCTCCTTTTTTTTTTTCGCCTGCTTCTGTTTGGCTTTTGCATTCTATGTTATCTAGGCTTGTTAATTTTTTTTCTAATACGTATTACTTTGAATTGATCTTACACGCAGTCATTACCAACGTAGGTACTAGTCAATACACGATGACCGGACTGCTGAAGACAATCGTACAAGAAGAAGGATTCACTGGATTGTATCGCGGTATAACGCCAAATTTCATGAAAGTTGCTCCAGCGGTCAGCATTAGTTACGTAGTTTATGAAAGGTGTAGACAAGCATTAGGCGTCAGTATGACGTAATTGGACAAAACGATCTTCGTATATACTTACCTCTTATAACCTAACCAATGTGCATCAATCAACCGCTAATTTCGTATTACGAAAGTATATTGAGTTATGCGGCCAAAGCATGTGGACATTTGTGAAGTTTTTTTTCTCCCGTGTGTATTTTTTTTCTTTCATTTTGTTTTACTTGTATTACGTTCTACGAAGTCGTAATGTTACCACGCTGTGAGGTCTTTTGAGCTGCCTTTTTTTTTCTCTCGCTCTACAAAACATTTGTTATGCTGTGATTAATATGTAATTTTTAATTGTGTTAAAACTACCGTACGTTCTCTTTTTGTTTTTTCTTCGCCGAAACTTGGTACGACACAGCGTTTCATTCGTTCGTTCTTTTTTTTTTTTTTTTTTTTTTTTTTTTTTTTTTCGTTTATAAGTGTCGTACACGACGGCGTTATCGTTCGTTACTTCACACTCTAGAGGAGTGATCGTGATCATATACGACACACTTAATAAAGCTGCTCATTATACCCTTATTTCCATCCATCCATTATCCTTCGGTAGGTTGTCCTTGTCGTTGATTGTATGTAGTTCGATGAGATGATTTTTTTCATCGTTAGACGAATGTGAATTGTGTGTAGGTAAATCTATTTCCTAAAACCGTATTTTTTGACGGTACGTTATTTTTATGGCATCGAAATCAACGCGTCGAAACGTTTCGCGAATGAACATACTTTTATTATGTATCTATTTAAAAAACTACATAAATTATTTACTTACCTTAAATCATGATCGTGTTTAAGATGAAGGAAAATATACGCTTTTCACTGGTTTTTTTCTCTCGTGGTTTCATAATGTACCCCATTGACCATTTTTATGGTAGGTTCGCTTTGTTGGTAGTGCACGAATAGATAATATTACATCATATATGCGTTTTGCCGAATTGCCTTCGATTTTTTATTATTATTTTTTCATTTTTTATCTTTATTGTGATAAGGTATACACGTAGGTGTTTTAAGTGGGTATGAAAAGTTCCTACGTACGGTTTCTCGGTGTTTTTTCGTGTCATGTTTGAGAAAAAAAAGAATGTAAAATGGCTTTGTTTGAAAGTATTTTAAACTTTCGCGAATTTTCGTTCTTATTCGGATGTTATCGTTGAATTTCTGATGTTCCGAATTGTGATTGGTGCATTTTGATGAGATATAAACAAAACGTACATTTTCATTGGTCGGAATGATAATAATATCGGCGATGACGATCGAATATTGGCGAAGATCAACGAACCAAGATTGTGAAAGTTATTGGATGTCAAGATCACGAATAAATAATTTATTAGTGTTATCGAAATATTATAGAGAATATTTTATCGCGAATTTGAACGAAAAAAGGTACGGATTAAGAATTAACTTGTTTAAAGATTTTGGAGATTCCATCAAAAATATTCCTACGCTCAATTGCTCACCTACTACTAAACGCCTAATTTGTTTGAAAAATAAAAGATGTGTAGTATAAAGTTATTATTTTGTTGAAAATATTTTTGTATTACCAATTTATCATATAAAATATAATATACACGCTGTTATTTTGATATTGACATTGCGATGACATTCCATGTATTCAACGAGAGGCTTAATTTTTATTTTGGACATATCGTGTTAAATTTTGTTTGTATTTTTAAAGTGATGGTAATCGTTGTATGAAAGTTCGACGTAAAGTTACGTACTTACGTATTAATTTTTTCGATGTCATTTTTTGTTCGTTTCTTTTCATTAGTATAAGTTTTGTTTTCGTGCAAAGATTGTATTTTTTTTCCTTTTTGTTTTCATCATCTCTGTTTAGAATGCTCGTAAGTTTTAATATGTTTATTTTACTGTTTTATTGGAAAAATGACTTTTATTACATAAACGGTGAAATAAGCTGTATTTTAATTCATTTAGCTGTTTGTTACAGTATTTTATTTTCAATTCAACCTGTAATATGAAATTTCATTTCACGAAATTGTCTGTAATTTTCTTCGCACTCTGCATTCTGAGTTGGTGAAATTTTCGAATTTGATACGAGTACACACGATGAAAAAAATATAAAAGTCACGTGTAAAAATATTTCAATATATAGTGATGTATTGTTCGTATTAAATACGAAGGTATAAAATCATAATAATAATAATAGTAATTGCACACATAAGTACATAACATGTATAAATTTAGTTACGTATTAAAGCTGTGAGGCGGCTGATTTATCGAGTATCCATATAACTTCGCCATTGGTGGGGTCAACTCGACCGGCAGGCAAAGGTTTGTTATCTTTTAGAATTTCCTGTTTAGCAAACGAAACACACACAGATAGATTGCGATAAAAAAATGCGAAATATGCGACGTAGATAAGATGAATTACGAATAATTTAACGCATACCTTAACAACGCCGGCTTTGTTTTCTCCCACAACGACAAATATATCGAGTTGAGATTGATTTATCACAGGAAACGTTAGAGTGATTCTACAGGGTGGTGGTTTGGGTGAGTTTTCAATAGGAGCAACCCAAACAGAAGTTTCTTCCAATAAAGGATGGTCTGGGAATAGTGAACATGTGTGACCATCAGGACCCATGCCGAGTAGTAAGACGTCGAAACGTGGAATGTCATTGGGAGGGAAATAGACGGATAATTTTTTAATGTAATCTTTGGCTGCATCTTCGGCTGTAATGAAATAACAATCGATATACGATTAGAAGATGATGACTTAACTCGAATGTTAATTTTTTTATCAAACATACTGCTCAAATCTGGATTCACAGTGATGAATTGATCATCACTGACATCGATGAGTCCGTCAAATGCTTTTTTATAAGCACCAAACGTCGAATCGGCGTTGTCGAAAGGCACGACGCGTTCGTCACAAAAGAAAAATCTCCATTTGGACCAATCGGTATTGAGTTTCGGTAATCCTTTGGATAATTGTTTGACTAACGAGCCTCCTATACAGAATTTGATGATGCAATCGAGTCGTTATTGGTGAAAAAGATATAACACATATTATTGGCAGATTTACCTGATAGTCCTATTTTAAAGATGTTTTCTCCTTGGAGAGCTTTGTTGGCAGCGATTTGAATTTTTTCGCATAATTTAGATATTACCTCGTCTTCGTTTTCGTATACTTCTACTTTCCTCGAACTCATTACGGCAGTCTGACGGAAACAGCAACAAGTGATGGTGATATGAAATGATTAAAATCCAAGTGTTTAAGGTACAAATACTTACGGTGAACTGTGTTCCGATAAAAAATATAAAATACGAGAGAGCATCAATGTTGCAACTGATAATTATCACAAATTACACTGAACAATTTCAATGATTTTTGAAAGTCATAAATATTTTTTTTGCACAAAATTCCGGAATTAAAAAGCGAAATTTTAATTTTTTTCCTTTATTTCGCTTATCAGTTGTATGAGTATCTAAATTGCAAACAGAAACGAGTTTTGATGACGTTTGAACTTTCATTCATTGGTTATTGCGGGATGGGAAAAATATTATGTGTTGTAAAAATTTTTGAATATAAATGATATTTCATTCTGAAAATTGGAAAATCGTTACTATTTATCCGTAATTTATTGAAAAAAATGAATTAAAAATACTGTAGCTCACTTTGTGTTTTAGATGATGGAAATATGATTTTTTTTAGCTTTCTTTTTGAATGAACTAGAGCTTTATTATTATTACGGTAATTACATGAAAAATTCAAAAGTACTTTCTCGCTTTTTCGTAATATTTTAGTGTTAGGCTGTTCGTGTTTTTCATCGATGATGTTTCTCGTCAAATATCGTTATTTTGAAGACCTATGCGATGGTAATTCCGCTTCGACAATTATTTTCCGCGTTCTGTTCGAATTACTCGCGATTTATTCTATAATTAATTTGATGAATAATTAATGCAATGTTCTGTAAACATTATCTCCTTCAGCAAAATATTCTAAAGACTTTGCTATAATTAGCAGAAGTATAGAATTAGAATCAACTAGTAGTAATCGAAGTAAGCAAACGTAAGTACGATTTCGTACAATTTATTTACGCTTTATACCGAGTTCAGTAAATACTTAAATGTTATATTAAATGTATTATTGCTGGTTTATCACAGTTCTATGAGATCCAAATTAATTACTCGGTCCGCAAGCCGGCGGGCACATAGGTATTATGGTTTCAAAAAGCTCGAGTCTATCCTCAGACTGGCCTAGGATATTAGCCGCTTTACAAACGTACTTTCCGTATTGTCTTTTTTCAATTGTAATGACTCGAACTACAGTAAATGTTATTTCGTCCGATGTAGTGAAATGAGATACTTCATAGTGTTGATTGTTCGTTATAGGCACATCGTTTTTATACCATACAATCGCCGGAGGTGGATAAGCTTCGACCTGAAATCAGAAATAACGATGATAGAAAGCATCAACTCAAAATGAAGAATATCAAAGGTAAGCTGTATACTTTGCATTCCAAATCCATATCGTACTGCATTGCTTGACCGACTCGTTTTCTTGTCGCTGTTACTACAGGCGCGAATTGAACTTCGACGGCGATATTTCGTCTAGCACCGCGACCTACTCCATTGTCAGCTACACAATAGTAAGTTCCTCGATGTTCTTTATTTACCGATTTTATTTTAAGCGTGTTGCCACGATAAATCGATCCTCCGGTGGGTAAAACTGCGTTATGATCTCTACGCCACCATATGACCGGTCGTGGATGACCCCCCGCGTAGCATTCCAACATTACTGATTGTTCTTCGGTTACGATTAAAGATCTAGTCGAGTTATCAAATATTATTGGAGGTTGCCGTAATTGTATTTGTACCTCAGCCGATACCTTTGAACAAAGTAATACCAAATATTCATTTACTTACGTCTTTAGGTAATTATCTACGCGTACGTTACACTCGTCAGTTTTTTATTTAATTCTGTTTATTATGATATATTTTCGAATTGCTTACTGTTTGCGTAATACTGATAGATATTTGACATCTGTAGAAGCCGGCATCCGTTTCTTGTATATCTTTGATCGTCAACGTATAACTGGATTTTTCCCGATCGTATGTTGTCTTGAATCGCGAATCTTTAAGGATCATCGACGACCCGCTGCTTATCGGAACACCCTCGGCATTTTTCGATTTACCTAGTTGCGTCCATTGTACCGGATACTGATCTACATATTGAACGATACACGTTAAATCAACCGATTCTCCGATATTTTTAATCTGCTCTTGACTTATGTACGATATGGTCGGCGATCGTTGACTTAGAACCGAAGCTAGAAAAATTAAATTAACGGCTAAACGTAACATGACTAAAGTACTAAGCACGCGTTTACGATTCAACTGTTCGACTAGTTCGAGACTACACACGAGGCATAATTGATACTGATGATAGTTTGCTCCTCGTTACACTTTACCTACGCGATCTGTTTCCGAGTCATTATTCTAACCACGTTTCTATGGGGATGAAAAGTCTCAACCGGTTTCGAAGGAGGAGTCAGACCGCCAGACGAGTTATTCGGATGTATTACTCTTATTGTCGTAAACGATTGAAATTTTGTTCGCGTTTTCATTATCATTACCTCAACCTTGCATTAGGTTCATCTTTGATCATTGAGTAGTAGCATTTGGAAGTCTACTAGATATTCGTGTTTCGTAAAAATCTGAATGAGTCATGTACTAAATATCCGTACGGTGAGGTTTATTGTGCGATGCGATTCAGTTAATTATCGCAATAAAAATTTAATTTTTATTCGTAGAAATGCGTCTATGAGTCATAATGCACCGGTCACTTCTGTGGTGATGTAAAACCTACTTTAAATTTATGAAAAAAAAAAAAAAAAAAAAAAAAAAAAACGAGGTGAAAATTATTCTGGACCTAATCAAATAGAACATATTCTAAATTTTGAATTTTTTAAAATTAAAATATTTGAAAAATTTATTAGCAAGATCATCCCGAAATTAATATGTAAAGACAGAATCGATTACATTTTTCGAAATTATTCTAAAATTAATTTTCTAATTTGTTGCAGATACTTATTTTCTTGTGTTACGTTTGTCGGATTTTTTTACAATTTTCGAAAACCTCTTCAGGAAATTTGATCGGTTTCCATTGTCAATTATTTGCTCATTGATCGTACCAACAACACTTTGAAAATACGACTTTTAAATCGCGATTTCTTTCATTTTTCGCATCCTACCTATTTCAAATGAAAAGATAGTAAGAAGAAAGAATGAGGAAAACTTTTCATTCCTTTAATCGCTATTTATCTCATCACTATAGAATTTTTATTTAAAAAGCTCATAATATATCGTAACACATGAAACTTATCTGTTTGCGCCATCTCAAGCATTTGATTCAAAATCTCCTAATGAACACTAAAGGGAGCGCAAGAGGGGGTTTGTTATGTGCCTCAAAGCTTTGACTAAAATTTTGAAAAACATTTTAATTTTGAGTAGCATATCGTTTGTAATGTTTTTTTATGTTTTTTTTTTGAGGTGTTCGTAATTACACGATTATTACACCCATCGAAATGTATTTTTTATTTATTTATTTTTATTGTATTTTATTTTATCTTTTTTTTTTTTTTTTTTTTTTTTTTTTT
>FIZR01023642.1:0-28612 GCA_900060175.1 Ferrisia virgata | reverse complement strand
AAAAAAAAAAAAAAAAAAAAAAAAAAAAAAAAAAAAAAAAAAAAAGCTCAATTTTTGTAGGAGACTTGCAAATGAGTACCAAGAAACCAAGGCTATACAAATTATCAATCCGTACGCGAGATTTGGGAGGAAAAGAAGAAGTATTGGCAAAATTTTTTCCCTCGTCTTAGAACTAGAAAACTATTCAAATAGTTATTTATTCTTTAAAATTTTTTTCTGAAAATTTAATATTATTCACTTGGTGGAGAAATTGCTTAAAATTAGCTCCTGCAGGCTTAAATTGGCGGCGAATTTGATAGGTACATTTTGGCCTCAGACACGCTGTCTTTTCTTCCTTACCACATTTACTTAATTTAAATAGAAAAATGGGACTTTACCATATGGGTACAAATAGAATGTGACTCAATCCCTTTGGGTTACTCCAGGCTAAATGGCTGATCATTTAATTTGACGCTTACAACGTTCAGCTGAACCATGCTCAGTAAGAAAATTATTTTAAAATAAATTATAATTTTATACAATCATCGAGAACGGGGGGGGGAGGGGGGAAATCTCGGCTTATGTCAAGAAATATTCCACTTTCACTCTCTGCAAACACTGCTAATCATCTTTTAAACTATACCCGGTTGATTTGATTTGTTGACCTACGTTAAAATTTTTGATCCTTCTTTGGCCTCCATAATGATCATTCAGCTGGTATAGTTATGCTCTTAGTTGAGAAAAAAGATATACATTGATCATTATGGATTTTCAATTCTGTTACAATTGCTACCCGTAGCCATTCGAGTAAGGAATACGCTGCATGCTTGTTTCTTTGACCGCTCGTTCTGTTCCTTCTTCATCCTGTCGTGGAGTTTCTATAAAGCCCTTGCTTGCTTTTCAAGCTCTGGAAAAAAACACGTACACGAGGAATAGTATCGACAAAATCCGTTTTGCGGTTGTAGCAAATTATTAAGATAATTTTTGGGCACGTCAGATATGTATTTTTTTTATTTATTGTTTTTTCCGGGACGTTGAAATCATTTGCTCGGCTCGACACAGACCAACACCTCTTAAATTTGAACAACTATGGTTAGATTGGTAGTGAATTGTATAAGTATAATTTATTTGCGTACGGGAGATGTGCTTGAATGAAAATTCAGTCGTGTACATTTAGAAGAGAGGTACTGAGAAGTAGAAAATGAAAAATGTCAAAAAAATCAGCGTCATACATCAATTAGGGAATGGGAGTTTCACCTTTTCGACCTTGAAAAAAAAAACACTTCTTCGCATTTATTCTACCTTCTCATCCAAAAAATCAGGAGATTAAAATTTGGCAACTAGATTTAAACGTAATTTTTGGTGAATTCGAATTTTCAGCTTCATTGCATCTTCATGCAGTCCCAAACAGTAGTTTTTTGGTAATTCACGTTTGGGTTTTATTGTTTTTTAAGATTTTTCCACGTAGGTCTTGCCTTTAAATTAAGAAAGAGAATTGAAATTTAGTCTGTAAATATTGGAATTTGCAGGTTTTGATTTTCCAGCTTCGTTTCACCTTTTTATACAGCTCTGAAAAAGTAGTTTGCGTTTATTACTCACACGCTTCGCCTTGAAATTAAATCAGCAAGTTGGATGCCTCTTAGCATCATCAAAGTAACACCACCCCCTCCATATCAGCAGCGCAAGCATACTAGGATTTTGTATGTGTAGGGGAAGATGGGGGAGCTGAACATTTTTCTTGAAAAGGAAAATATTTTTTTTGAAGCGACGCGAGGATAAAAATTTTGGAAAATTTTGAGCATAAGGGATCAGGAAATCAAAATTTAAACGCGTTTCAAAGCAGTGAATGTTACATTTTGCAGCGTTTTTTTTCGTATAAAAATTGCTCGGAAAAGAATTTGAACCCCCCCTCCTCCTCCATCTTTCACACTGGTATTTACGCCATTGCAGCTAATACGTTCCTCTCTACGTGAATCATTCGTTCGAAGCTGTTAAGAGCCCTTCATAATAAATATAAGGAGACAGAAGCGAGTCTCGAGTGAATTGAATAGAATGCTCGAGCGAAGTGAAGGCAAAATTTTGAAGAAAAAAAAATTTCAACAGTTACAAACTGCATTTTCAAGCGTTTTGTGAGAAAAAAATTATGATATATAAATAAAAAAAATTTTCAATTTTTTTGTTCCGAAGGGATGAAATTTAAACACCCCTCTAGCTATATCACTGATCAAGACATTAGTGTATCAATACCCAGTTTGTCAGGGGAGGGAGAAGAGGGATTTTGTGACTATTTTTTTTGAAATTGAAAAAATATACAGCCCAAGTAAAACGAGAGTAAAAATTTTGCACATTTTCGAAAGTCAGGAGTTTTGAAAGTTTGGTATTTTGACGTATTTGTAAGCTCTAAATCTTCACTGCACCCCCTCCCCCGCCTTATAGCTCTTCTCCATATCCTCGAAAAAGTAGTTTTTTGCGTGATTTTTGCCTCTTTTTGGATTTGTTATGCACCAACAAATAAAGAGTATATTTCATCTTCAAATTAAGCTAAGAAAATGAACTTTGACATGCATAAAGGGGGAGAGGGTGATTTTCTTCGATAAAAATACAACAAATCCTGTCTTCCTCGTTAGGGAGACGGATTCTTTACAAGGACTAGACAAACACTTACCGATCTGTAAACATTTTGATGTCGAAATAGCATAAAATTCTTAAGCTAAAAATATTTGTAGGAACATTGAATTAATTGAGCCTTCGGATGAAAATAATGATTGAACCGTCTTCATTACTTTACATCTGTGAGCAAATAATAAATATTCAATTAATTTCCTTCTCTGCAGGTTCAAAGACCGGCTACCATTGAAATTATTTTAATTATAGAAAATGAACAAAGAAAATGTCTGTTGTAAATATGATGAATGTTTCACGTTAAGAATAATTTATGCAGTTCTTATTCATTCATTTTTACACTGCAATTATCCATTTTAAATATAAAATAAAAAAAATGATAATTAGGAAAGTAATTAAAAAAACTTTAAAATTTTAAATGTTTAAAAAATTTTAAGCGCGAATAAATCATATTGCAATTCAATATTTTTTACATCTTCTTTTGATGAAAAAAAAAAAAGAAATGGAAATGGGTAAAAAGTGGTTTTAATAAAAGAAATGAATCCATAAAGTTTTATTCTCTATTTCGTATAATTATGATTTTTCCTGTTCGGTCCCCTCAATGCATAGCAATGTAATCATCCAAAATGACAAATTGGCAAAATATATCGACAAATTTATCTTCATTTCATTATTTCGCTCAAGAGATGTAACGAGATTTCCCTCATTAAACAGCCATTTCATAGGGAGTAGTTTTTTAGTATGATTTCCTAGGTCGTGTTATCAATGAAAACCACGTTTTGAGATTCTAGAAGACTATTGCGACCAATTTTGGCCATGTTAGATATGTATTTTTATATTTATTTTTTGCCCAAAAATTAAAAAATTATTTGCTCAACTTGATGCAGACCAAAATCGATCAAATTTGAGGAATACACTTTGATTGACGTGTTATTTGATATTCCAAAGTAGGAATAGCCTCGGGTCAAAATTCAGACGGGCCTAAAATTTGGAAGAGGAGGTGCTGAGGGGTTAAAATGGCAAAAATTGTTAATTTTTGAGCCAATCGGCAGAGAATCCAAAGTTATATAACATTTCCAAAAATCAGTCTCCTAGGTCAATTAGGAGAAGAGATATGAGGGGTTTTGCCCTTTTTGACCCTACAAAAAGGGCTTTTCCTCCTCTATCTACCTACCGAATCGAGCTACGTAGATTTAGTAGGAGAGCAAAATTCGCTTTTTGGGGGACTCGACTTCTTAGCCGTATTGCACCCTCCACAGCCCCAAAAATGTAGTTTTTTGGTCGATTTTTCTTATTTTTTGTGTTTGCGCCTCTCATAACTCCCCTCCAAATTGAGCCAGAAAGTTAAAATTTGGTATATACTTTCAATAAGAACTTTAAATGTGCTTTTTAGGAGTCTCGGACCCTTCCGACCATAACTACCGATTAGGAGCGATACTTTTTTTTCCATCATGAAAGAAATTTAGTTCAACATTTGTAACAAATTGGTGCTAAAAAATCACACCACTAAATTGGAGCAATAGATCTTAAGCTGATGGAAATGACTGTAATTTTTTGTGTAATGAAAGAAGCTGTTGGAGAACCATTACCATTAATTTGTGATCCTGGGTAATTTTATTCTTTTGCATCAATTTACTGTAACTGTTGGCGATAAATTCCTTTCAGTGTAACTGTTGAGTGATTTTTTTTGCAAATTTTTAATAACAGATATTGAGATATTGCAATCTCTGAAAAGGGGTAATTTTATACCATTCACTAAAAAAAATTTTGGTACAATGGTTGAAATAAAAAGGACAAAAAATAATGTAACATAATAAATGGAACGATTCCCATTTTTTAAAGCAACCACTACGCAAAAAATTGCAAACCAATAAACTTTAGATTCATTACATTAATTGGGTTATGTCATTAGCACTAATTTATTGCAACTGTTGCATTGTATTTTTTTCACTGTATTTGCTTTTAAAAATTCACAAAATTATGGATGAATTTCATGAAAATCTTACACCTGCTTACACGACTTTCCTCTCTTTAAATTTCGAATTAAAAGGTACTCCAAAAGCATAACACATCAATGATCTGAAAGTTTATCATATTATGAGAGATGACTTTAACCAAAAGATAACAACAAACGTATACTTTATCTACTGCAAAAGTTCACAAATACAGCGAACTACGACTTTGTTATTATTGTTACAGCATTGTTATCTACCATAGGTTGCTGGATGCTGTACGCGTACGTATTTATACGTTATTATTGTCAAGCGAGTGTTAAATTGCTGGTTGGCTGATTTCTCTACAACCACATATATATCTCGAAAATGTAGCTTATCTTACGAGCGTTTGCTTTTCCAAGTCGAATGGCCCTGCATCGTTTACTCCAGCAACCTCAAAACCTCACAATGGCTAGATTTCAAGTCGACCATACCGTTAATTTTACTCAAAGTAGAAATCTCGTATGCTGTAGGCAAAGATACAGGAATAGGACACACTCGACTCGTTCGAATATATTTTTCATTCGTCTCCACCAAGGGAACACAAGACGATAGGATGGATACCAATAATAAGAGAGGAAAAAAAACACATACACACACACACACACACGCCACAGAAAAGGGCATCGTATAGACTTAATAAGTTTTTCTTGAAAAGTATAGAGATGGTGGTGGTGCAGGTTGCAGGGTGCGACGCAACGTGACGTAGCGTTCGACTGCTGCTTTTGGTTAAAGTAACAAGGGTGTTTTCTTATATATATAGGAATTTTTCGATTTTTTCTTTTTTTTTTTTGCGTCTTCTTCATCGCGTCGTCGATGTGCAGCAAGAGCAAGAGTATCCTATCCTAAATCTGGTAAATATTTTGAAGAAAGGGTGGCACGTAAAAAAGTGCTTTTTTGTAGGGTATACGTATTATATAGCCTTTCTGCGATGCTGTTCGCCGAGTAGGCAGATGGAAAGAGTAAACTCTCGGACTAAGTTTGCTGGCGAAGAGGGTGTTTTATTGAAAAAATAATAATGGCGTCGTTTCGGCGAAATTTCGGCTTCGTGTATATATATACACACTTAATCGATTAGCTTATGTATAGAGGCGAATACGAATTTTCGTGCCAGCACTGAAACGACACGTCTACATAAATATTGTGCACGCTACGTACACCTATACTGTTGTTATATACGAATATATTCTATAGTTATAGGTTAGGTTAGGTATAGGTAGAGGTACTGTTGTGGTGGCTATGTCTATGTATGCGTATGCATAGTATGGTATATAGATACATGGTATATACCAGCATACCATACCTTTCATTATCATACCATAATCCACGAATTACAAACCGAATACTACGCAGTTTATCATGGTCGAAAAGTACACAGCTCCGGCGGCCTGGATACGCTTGCAGCCAACCAGCCAGGCCACAATATGCTAGGTAGAGGTACCTACCTACCTACCTAGCTAGCTAGCTAGCTAGCTATTTTAGTACTAGTACACAGAAACGCGTAGAGCTTAGAATTTTAAACGAAGCTGCTATCTGCCGTACACGCCATAAGGTCCCCTTTTACATTCTAAAGAAAAGACGACCGACGCATACCCTTTGACTACTATAACCATATTCGCCGTCCGTATTTTAGGTATATAGATATACACGTATACTACGCGTATATCGCATCACTCCACTCCACCTTCCTCCTCCTACTCCTCCTCCTCTTGTACCCCGTCTCCACCGTCAATTTTAATTACTAAATCTACATTACCCCTTTATATATATACATATATATATGTACGATCCAGAATATATTACATGGACGGTCTCTGGCTCTGGCGTGCTTTTACTTTGCGACGTTGCTCTGTAATTGCCATCCCCATACCCTCTTCTTCATCCTCGAGATTTTGTCTTCGCTGGTATACCATTTTAATGTGCTGGTAACCGCGTACCAAAGTACTATATACATGTATACGATGTACCCTGTAATTTCCAATTCCCTGCGGTACGTTAGAAATTCACGATGGCGTCGTACGAGGGATTTTTTTTTTCCTTTTGAGCTTAATCCTGTACGTGTACCTCCGCTGTATGTATACGGTTGGTGTACCAGAGAAACCAGTCTGCGGGCGAGAGAGGGGGTGGCTCGTTTTTTTAATATTTTTTTTGTTTTTTTTTTTTTTGTTATAAGAACGATGCCATACGTATGGGTTGGTAGAGAAGGTAGGTACCTATCGAACGCTATGTATGAAGAGCGGAATGGAGGGAAGGTTGTGAAAAGATGTACGTACGTTTCATATAATGATCGTACGAATAAATAATATGTAAATTAGGTTCGACAAATATGCTCACATCACATGCGAAGTTTCACAGCAACACATCTAGCAAATGGTTTGTACTCGATAAATTTTTTACACTGAAATCCGTAAGCAAATAGCGAGGATGGAACAATTCCAACTTTCGGTACAGTAAATTTCATTGTTTTAGAAATGATAATTGCTACCTTATACCCATTTTCTAGAGCGTTTCAGTGCTAACAAATTTGAAAATATGCAGGATGCAAGACACAGCAAAATCATGGCAAGCTTAAATTTCTGTGCTTACCAAAAAAAAAATGTATCTCATTGCATGGCTTACTGAGCCCGATCTTGAAAAGAAGCGGGCTCTGGGATGTTTTTTTTTTTTTTTTAAACACTGATTTGGATACAGATAGCGAAGTGAATAACTGAAACCTTCAAAAGGCACACCTCGTACCCTTACAAAATCCACATATCAAATTTTAACTTTCTAGTTCAATTTGGAGGGAAGTTCTGTGTGCTAAAAATTTGAAAAAAAAACGACTAAAAAACATTCTCAGGGCACGGGGGAGGGGGTGTGTGCAATAGGCTTGAAAGTCAAAACGCCCAAAAAGATATATCTAGAGCCTCTACTAAATTTTCATAACAAATTTTAACCACTTGGCTCTATTTGGGGCGGGTGGGGGAAAATTATGTGAGTTACAAACTTGAAAAATATGAAAAATCGACGAAACAACTACATCTTTAAAATGGTAGGGGTGAGACGGCGGAAAGGAATTAAAAAGTTGAAACCTCCAAAAGATGCATTTAAGGCTTCTACTAAATTTTCGTACCAAATTTTTACCTCCTAGCTGAATTTGGAGGAGAGTTATGGATGCTGAAAATTAGAAACATATAAACCGACCAAAAAACTACTATTTCGGGGCTGTGAGCGAATGCAACAGAGCTGAAAGGTTGAAACTTCAAAGAAACGTATCCAAGGCCTCTACTGATTATACATGCCAAATTTCAAACCTCTACCTCAATTTCGAAGGAAGATATGCGTAGAACAGCCTTTTTTAAAGGTCAAAAAAGGGTAAAACCCTCATACCTTCTCTCCTAATTGCTCTAGAAGGCTGGTGTTTGAATGTGTTATACAACTTTTGATTCTCTATCGATTAGCTCAAAATGAATTTTTTTTTGCTATTTTAGCCTATAAGCACCCCTCCACAAAATTTGGGCATAGTTGAATTTTGACTTGAAGTCGTTTCCACTCAACAATATCAAATGTGTCGGCAATATAAGCCTAGTGCTCAAATTTTACTGATTTTTGGTTCGCGGTTCGGTTGGGCAAATGATTTTTCGTTGAGTGAGGGGGAGGAGGGGTCAAGGGAAGGAAGATGAACGGAATAAATATCTGACATTTTTGAAAGTAGTAGTAGTCTCAACGGTCTTCTAGGACCACAAAACGAATTTCGTTGATACCCCTACACCCCCCCCGCCCTTCAACCATGACAACTTGGTTTTCATTGACAATATGATATAGAAAATCAGGCTTAAAACCAGACCATTATATGGTCTATCTACTTAAGGCGAATATGGGATATTAATAAACTTATTTTTTGAAATCCTGGAAGATGATTGAGTGCATTTTTGAGTACATGAAATATTAATTTTCATTTTTACCCCCAGTGCGAAGTTCAAAATCAAGTATTCGGCTCGACATCGGTCAAACTGAGACTTGGATTAGTGATAGATTAGATATATATGGGTGGGGATGACCTTGGGTGAAAATTCAATTATGTTCCAATTTTGAAGAGGGTATGCTGACGGGCAGATATTTGAAAAATTGTTTTTTCTCCAGCCAATCGATGAAGAATCCAAAGAGGAGAGGTATGGAAGCGAGTTTCTCCTTCTTGATTTTGAAAAAGACCATTCCTCGCTTATATGATTAAAATTTGGTGTGTGGATTTATTAGGGGTCCGAGATGTGTTTTTTAGCAGCTTCAAATTTTTAGCTACATTTCATCCTTTTACAGTACATAAGCAGTGGGTGATTTGACTGACTTTTTATTCAATAATTAAGAATTCAGACAAAATATCAACATGGTACTTTTTACCCGAGATACTTTAAAAAAAAAACAACATAAAATAACGTGAAAAACCATACGCTAATCTGAAGGGTTAAATTTTCACTAAATAATGGTCAAATTGTCTCCATCCATTATAGATCAAATGTTCATCTCTCTAATCTCTGCATCTCTGTAACTGTTCTGATTACAACCAGTTCTTCCTCCCTGGCGAGGTTCGTATAAGTGTGCGGAATACCCCTCCCCTTATTTTAAAAAAAGACTACGAATTATTACTTTGCAGAAGTAAACTCAGGAAGATTATAATTTTTCAGTTCATAGATTCCTTTCGATACTGATTTTTCAACCTTTCATTCCAGTTATTTTGCAAAATTTTCACCCTCGCTTTGCTTGGTTAATACTTGCTAATTTTCCTGCAGTTCTTCATACATGAACAGAAAGGTTGACAGCAATAAAATCAACAAAAAAAATCCACAAATCAGTTTTTTTTTTTTTTTTAGTAATAAGATGAAGATACTGAAGCCTCGCTCCTCTCAAAATTTCGGTCCTATCTACTCGTATGTCTGATGTTTCGGAGTGAATGTTAGTAAGATCACGATACACAATACGATTATCACGATTATAAGAAAGAAGAAAGTACATAGGGATAGGCATAGATAATAAACGATAAAGTATAACTAATTCCCGTTTGCAAACTCATTATAAACGTTCGTTAAGCTGATTTGGAAATTTTCCAGATAATTTGCTTAACGTGCAAAGAGCTCTCTATACACGCGATCGAAACGTACCATCCCGCCTACATTGAAATACACTTTTTCAAGCACACTTATTCAGTTATTCTATACATTGTCGATGTTGATGTCGATGTCGCTCGCTCTTAGCACTTTAAATGCTCCCCTTATTATTATGTTTAGGTTACTAATCCTGAATACTGGTGCGTCGTCGGATTGAGTCGTCGGCCGCCCAATAAAAACATCCGAACGTGTTGCATTGGCGAAAATTTTCCGCTTACTTACAAATAAGTACCTATATAGTACACGTATACGTACGTATACGTGTACGTAACACCGAAGATTATGGGAAAAATACCTTATGCTTTTTTAGTTGCTACATGGTGTAGAATAAGTTACACGTCGCCCTGTTACGGCACGTGTCATCCAAAATGCCAGCCTATAACTTGTGTAAGCGTATGCTGTACAAAATATGGGCAAAGGGCAGTATGTTGAAGTAGCTAGAGCTACACTTTAAGTCGGAGTACCTCGTTATAGGCCTCACGTTTCATTCGTGTAATCCATTAATTTTTATAATATCATAAAAAAAAAAAAAAAAAACCATGTCTAGAGCACGTAATGGCGTCATGTGTGTGCATCTACAACACACACATAATATATCACATAGAGCATATATTTACACAGGTATACAGGTATATGGATACACTTGTTGATAGCCACTCCCACCGCGTTATTGGCGAACTGCAGATAATCAATTATGAGAACTTTTTCAACCTATCCGACGACGCGACGCTACATAAACGAGATATTTGCGAGCTTTTTTAAGTGTTTCACCAGAGTCAGAGCTAACTTTAGCGTAATGATGAGTAGTGTGATGCAATAAATTAAATCGTACATTTGTATCAATACGTATGTTAGAGTTGAATTTTTTGTAAATTAGGTAACCGTACTTGAAAAGTGGCAACGTTGTAGCGAATTTCAAGTCTCAAAATCAGACACGAATTGAAAGCAAGAAAAGCAATTTTAATGCTTTTTGTAATGATTTAAATTCATATTCTTTATTCGTTTTTTTTTTTTGAACAGCCTCAGCAGAGCTAGCGTAGACCTAAAAATAAATTTTTATACTTCGTTCAAAATCAAAATTTAGAAACATGTACATGGCACTAATAAATAAATAAATGATTTTTAAAATTTTCCATTAGTGATAGTTTTCATTTTCGTAACATATTGCAATCATGAGAATTGAAAATGAGGCTGAAGAGACGGCCAAAAGGCATATCTAAGGTCCCTACTGAATGTACATACCTAATTTCAAGTTCCTAGCTCACTTTGGAGGGGAGTAACGCGAGGAAAAAACTCAAAAACCGAGAAAAAAAACGACCAAAAAGCCGTATTTTTGGAACTGTGAGGAGGTGCAATGGAGCCGAAAAGTCGGGACCACCAAAAGGCACATTTAGGTCTCGCTACAGAATGTACATACAATATTTCAACTTCCTAGAACATTTTGATGGGGAGATAGTGGAGAAACGGCGCTTTACCAAGGTGAAAAAAAGGGGAAAACCCTCATATCTTCCCTCCCGAGTGACCTAGGAGGTTGATTTCTGGATATGTTATACAATTTTGGATTCCCTATCGATTGACGCGAAAAAGAACAATTTTTGTGTTTTTGGCCCCTCAGCACCCCCTCCCCCAAAATGGGGCAAAACTAAATTTTGGTTCAAGGTCATCCCCACTCATACATATCTGATCCGCCGCCAAACTGAGCTGATTGACCGAATTGGAGCGATTTTGGTCAGTATAAACAAATATCTGACATGGCCAAAAATTGTCTTAATGGTCTTCTAGGACACCAAAATGGATTTTATTGATATCCCCCCCCCCCTCCATAAGGCCGTTGGTCGATAGACCGTAACAGCCTGGTTTTTAAGTGGCAATATGTCATAGAAAATCGGGGTAAAAATTTTCAGTTTTCAAAATTCGAAACCTTGACAGTCGAATTTTTCAGCAGAAGGAGGTAGAATAGGGGAGAAGTGGCAAACAGAACCAATTTTTTGCATGTGAATAAAACGTGTACTTGGATTCTTTAAGTAAATTACAAGAAACTTAGAATGTAATTTTTTTCATTTTTCAATGCCATTAATAGGTAAATGAACGGATAATTTTTTTTTAAAACCTCAAAGCACTCACATTTCAGTTAGAATTTCTGTTATAACGATACAATCACCATTCATGAGATTTCCACATCGTAAGTGGTATTCAAAAGCAAATTAGTATATATTGAATTCAAAATGAAAACGAGAAGATCAAGTTACCGGTAAGTTTTTACCTTGTTGATCCATTCAAAAATTTTCATACTTTGAAATTTTACCTTTAACCCCTCGTATCATCCTTAAAGTTTTGAGCTATATCAATACTGGATTCGGAAGCAGAAGGTCAAACTACCTATATTTCGATATCCTACTCGAAAAATTATAAAATTGAATTTCCCCCCCCCCCCCCCCATCCGGAGACCCTATGAGGTTTAGAGTTAAATCAGTACCAGATTCAAAATAACGAGATCAAATTACCAAAACTTCGATATCCCGCAACAAAATGTCAATTTTATATTTTGCTTTCAGCGCCCCCCCCCCCCGTTAACCGGAGTTCTCGTAGGGTTAAAACTCATATCGATAGCGAAATCGAGATCACAAGGTTAAATTTCCTACATTGTATAATCCCACTAGAAAATATTTTTAATTTTAGGTTTTACCCTCATGTTAACTACTCCCCTCCCCTCCAAATTTACTAAGGCTCTTAGGTAGTTGAGGCTCATATCTACGTTTCAGATTCAGTTATTATAAAAAACAAAATTTTTAATTGGTTCCAGATCCAGTCATTGAAAATAATTCCTTTTTCATAAGTTTTTAATTTAGTTACATGAAAGATGAATTGATCCTCAGGTTTGCGAACTATTATTCGAAATAACGAATTCTATTTATAAGTTTCAGGTTCAGCTATTACAAAAAAAAAAAAAAAAAACATTTTGAAATAGGTTTCAGATTATATATTTTAGCTGTTTAAAAAAATTTCCTTTTCAGCCTGATTTTCTACGTCACATTGCCAATGAACCCAAACTACTACATTCTATCGACCTACTGTGAATTGGGGGGGGGGGCGACGATATAAAAAAAATTCGTTTTGGGGTCCTAAAAGACCATTACAGCCATTTTTGGCCATGTCAGATATTTATTTATTTATTTTTTATTTTATTTTCAAAGACTAAAATCATTTACTCTGCTCAATATCGACCAAAATCACTTCAGTTCGATCAATGGCCTCAGTTTAGTGACGAGTTAGATGTATTTAAGTGGGGATGACTCTGGATTAAAATTAAGTCAAGTCCAAATTCGGGGGAGGGGGCGCGCTGGAAGGCTAAAACCGTCAAAATTGTTCTTTTATGAGCCAATCCTAGGAGAGTCCAAAGTTATATAACATATCCAAAAATCAGTTTTCTGGGCCAATTAAGAGGGAAGATATGGAATTTTTCCCTCTTTTTGACCTTGAAAAAAGGGTTGCTTCTCACCTATTTCTCCTTCAAGTTGAGCTAGGAAGTTGAAATTTAGTATGTACATTTAGTAGAAACATGAGATGTGCCTTATGTGAGTTTCAACCTGTTAGTTTTTGGGTCGATTTTTCTAATTTTTCAAGTTTATTGTGCCTCGCATCACTCCCCTCCAAAACTAAACTAGAAAGTTGAAATTCGGATACAAATTTAGCATAGGCCCCAGATTTTCTATTTTGGGAGTGAACTTTTTAGCCCCGTTGCACTCCCCTACCCTTACCACTGATTGGGAAAAAATTATCGTTTTTTTTTTCAATTCAGATATTCATTTACACGAAAGACGATTTTTTTCACATTTATGGATCATTTATTTGAAATAACGAATTCTATTGTTATGTTCCAGGTTCTGTTGATGGAAAAAAAATTGTTTATAGCTTTTTTTTCTTCCAATTTTATCGTTTAAAGTTTACAAAAACGAAATTTTCAACAGGTTTCGAATTCAGTTATTCAAAATAAGGTTGTTTTTCATTCGTTTTGGATTCAGTTACATGAAATTACAAAAGTTACTAATACAGATTTGCAGTTGTGGTGTTATTAAAAATAACGCATTCAATCACGCGTTTCCAGGTTCAGTTATTGAAAAAGCTTGAATTTCTCGATTTCTTGTAGATTTTTAATTTAATTAGATAATTATATCTAAATAGCGGAATTTCATATACTTTTTAAAATTTCGGATTGGGTTATTCAAAAAATATACAAATACTTATATTCCAACTTTTAGTTCAGTTGAGTAAACAAAACGACATTATTTTTTCCATTTTTTTGGCAAGTTTTTCATTCAGTTATTCGAATATTAAACCTATTGTTCTGGATCAAAAAATACTTATAATTATTTTTTTACCATAAAAATTACTAAATTTTCATTACGTCACAACAGTCGTGAACGTAATTTTCATACAAGTACCTAGGTACAAATTATAATTGACTGTGATACCATTTTTATTGAATTTCATGCGCACCGAATCATTGGCAATTTTCAAAACACCCACGTGGCCACGTACGTACAAAAAAAAGAAGAAATTAAAATCCACAAAAAGTAAAAAAGACAACAGGACAACTACGTAGTAAGGATGAAAATACTCGTCTCTCTCATTTTAGAGCACATACGCGAGCACATAATACACGTAACCTTTTTTTTTTTTTTTTTTTTGATTAAGTTTGAAATTAGTAAAGCGAATAATGGGAGGCGTGCCAACAGAGTGGCGGCGCGTCTGTGTGCAGACTTCGGACAGATAACGATTTTATAAACAGCTTAATCGACTATGACAAGTTACCAACTCGCCGAAGAAACGTTATCCTTCTAACGTTCTATAATTTATTTTTCTCTTCGTATAACACCGACTTGGTAAATCCGCTTTGTATACTCGCAGTCGCATATACTCGTATACCTTTACATGTACGAGTACGACTTTATATAGTACAACGAGAATATAATATACTCGTATACAATGTACACACACACACTCTCTCTCTCTCTCTCTTCTTCTTTCTCTATCTTTATTCTTGTTATTTTTCTTTCCTTTCGCCGTCAATGCGTGTTTTTTTTCTATATTTTTCTGTTTTGCTAGAGAAATTATAGTACGAGTACGACGAGTATTATACGATAAACATTGAACAGGTGAAGGGTAAGTGCACAAAATACTCCTCAGTGTGCGGGTAATAATACGTAAGTCTACGTATAGTGTACGTATTTAGGCCTACATCGCGATAATTTAAATAATCCTCGATTCTTGCTCGCGTCCAATCGTATAGATTTTTTTTTCTACCATCCATCCGAATAAATATTTGTCTTCTTATGAAGGTAGGTAAAGGTGTACGAAACCAGTAATCGTGATATTGGGGTAAATATGTAGTAAAGTAAGTAGTTACCGAAGGTGGTATACGTATTACACGTAAGCTAACGTAAAAAATATGTACTTATAGTATTTTAAGAATATTACACATTTTTTTTTCGATTATGTGTTGGTAAGTATACATTGTATACAATCGTCCAAAGTACATACAGCGAAGATTATCGCTGCACACAAGATCTCCAGAAGGAGAGATACTTTTTTTCGTTCTTCGCCAGTACATTCTAAGCACAGATGTGTGCGCTAGGACAACTGTATAAACTAGAATGATTTATATCGCCGATATGTATTGAAGATTAATTTATCAAAATCTACGATATAGGTAGAGGGAACACACTTCGGAAAGAATAAAAGCTTCGGAGGTCATATTATAGGAAAATAAATATACTGCATGCGAAAACGTGACAAACATGACACTGTAGTTTACATTTTTAAATTAGAAGCACGACTTCGTGCGGAAGGGTCGTTTGTTATAATGTGGCTCTAAATTTACGATCATTAATTGCCAGAGAAAATCCTTCGTATTTTGAGCATACCTAGAACAGGGTCCGAATCTGAATACCATTCCAATTCATAGACAAAAGTTAAAGTAGGCCTACTGCATAAGTTATAGACACTGAAACGTCAAGATGCCACTCCGCTAGTCACAGCGAAAAGACGATTACAGAAAATTTCTGTAAATAATTACTTGCCCAATTCCCACCAGATAGCGCTGATACTTGATTAGAAAAATTATTCTTTATAGCTTTCAAAACGCTTTCTTTTGAAATTTTTCTTGCAATTTTATGAGTTATGGTGATGATCAGCTGATGTGACGTCATGTGACATCAAATTGCTTACAATTATTGTTGTTATTTGTTAATAAAAATATTATCAATTTTCATTGGTTGAGGTCAGTTGGAATCATCCCATCAGAATGCAGGAAAAATTTTCAAACCAAGTACCAGCGCTCTCTAGCGGAAAATAAGCCAGTAATTATTTACTAAATCCCCTCACATCTGTCCGCACTAGTGAGGTATTAGAAAGAAATAAACACGAAAAACGTTCCATCAAAACTCAAAACGACCTAAACAGTAACCTCAGTCTTTTGATATTGTTGGGCGAGTTCCTCTCGATGATCTAATGAAAAAAACCATCATTATTTCAGCTTTAACTCTTCATGGCGGTGACATGAGTGGCTCCCTCATACACCATACTCACCGTAAAATTAATAAAAATTTAAAAAATGCGAGCACAGAGGAGTAGAATTAAGAAAGTAAGTTGATATGCGATCTTAGCGATGTCAAATTAGTAGGAATCGATATGCTACACGCTATTTCGATAATTTTTCAATATTTTCCAATTTTATGGTGCTAGGAGGTCACTCAGTGCACAAATGCAAAAAATAAGTAAATTCTCAAGCTCAAGCTCAGCGACCTCAAATTAGCAACAATCGATACGTAAATTCATTTTTTCAACTTTTTTTTGAATTTTAACCATATTGAGGGGGCTAATGGGGACGTTCAGGGAAGTTGGAACAAAAAAATAAACCATTAATCGAATTCAGCGTTCTCTAATTAGTAGAAATTGATACGTAAATTCTTCCATTTTTTTAAAATTTTGATCAAAATTGAGAACCCCTGTACCCTTTTGCCTCTTCCAAGAGTCTTGAAATCCTACTTTGAAATTTATAGGTTAAAACCTGAAAAAACAGGATTATCGATAGTAATTTTTTTCATATTTTTGCATTGAAACTTTCAACCCTTATATTCATCATGAAAAGTTGAGCTTTCATCTCAAAAGTTCAATTTCGAGCTTTTAAAATTTTGAAAATAAATTTTAAATCTTTTATGGATCACCAAAATTATCTTACGTATCACCAATCTCGAATTATGAACCTTCAAAATTGAGCTGTTCGACAAAAAATTATGATTGCTCAAAAATTGTAAGGCCACCTGCCACCCCCTTGAAAGGTTAGGGCCTAAATGACGGTGACCTTTTTCAGCTCGTGAAAAAATTCTTAACGAAATCGAAAGAATCAAGTTACTTTTTGGGTCGTTTTGACGTGGAATGAGCCACATAACAAAACCACTCAAAAAACTACTACTTTGAATTTGGGAGGGGGGAAGGCGATGCGAAGAAGCTAAAAAGTCTAAAGCATAAAAGGTATGTATAGGACTCTTACTTCATTTACATAGCTAATTTCAACTCGATAGCTCAATAGGGAGAGAGAATATGTGTGGGAGCAACTCGAAAAACTGCGAAACCGAATCTAATCTAGCCAAATACTCCTTTTTGGGGCTGTAAGAAGATTAAATGCAACTAAAAAGTTGAAATTCTACAAAGACACTTTTAGGATACTCGCTAAATCTACGTGATCAATTCCAGGGAAAAGGGGGGGGGGTAATGCGAAGAACTGCGTTTTATTCACAATCAAAAAAAGTGATTCTCTCCCCCCTCACCCCACTATTATCTCCTCACCTAACTGGCAAACAAGGCTAATTTTTGGACTAATAGCATAAGTTTTGATTCTCCACCGATTCCCTCAGTACTCCCTTCTCCGAATTTGGGCGTAACTGTACTTTGACTCAAGGTCATCCCCACTCATAGATATCAAATCCTTCGTCAATCTAAGCCTAATGTCCAAAATTTATCGATTTTGGTCCGCATCGAGCCAAGTAGATGATTCAAGTTTTCGGTAAAAAAGAAAGTGAAAAGTAAAAATTTAACGCGCCTAAAAATGGTATTAACAGTTTTCTCGGAACCTAAAACAGTTTTGGTTGATACTAACCTACCCCCCCCCCCCTCGTCGTAGTCTATAATAACCTGGTATTCTTTAACAATATAAAAGATGGAAAATCCGACTAAAGCATCATCGATATCAGAGGTGAAATTCTCAAAAGGTGGAAAAATTCATCAATTAATTCGATCATTCGTCGCCTAAATTTTTAAAATGCAGATGAACACGAAATAAAAATTTAAAAATCCAAACATTCGAAGTGAAAAAGAAAAAAATCGCTTTTTGGTGACTTAAAAAACAAAAAGGGGGAAAAGCTGTGGTTTGTAGGTGAAATTTGGGCTATACGAGAACTAAAATCGATTATACCGATATAGGGACCTGGATACTTGACCTGCATAGCAAATTTCAACTTTTTAGGCCAGCGTAGAGGGCAAAGAGGAAGACTGAGAGGTGACGAAAGGTTAAAAATTTCAAGAACAAACCGATTTTACGATTTTCTAATTGATCTACACCGATTTAATTTTTGGGAACATTGGCAATTTTCAATTCTTCATCAATTAGATTGAAAATTGGAAATGATTATGTTTTTTTTTTTTTCTTATTTCCTTGGATCGCTTTTTCAAAATAAACGCGAACATTTTAAGTGAATTTAAAAAAAAAAACCTAGTTTGTGAGTAAGCAGATATTGGAGGCAGGAAAACACAATCACTTATTCGCAGATATCTATTCAAAGGTGCACGAGAAAAGCGTTATATGATTAACCCTTTGAAATGAAAATTTCTATTTGCTTATTCCTTATTTTCGTTTGAGCTGAAGTACTCTGTAGTAGTCGCGCTGCTTACAAATTATAAACTCATCATCTTTAGATATAATTTAGCGCTGCTATTAAATTTTCCATCGACCTCTGAAAGGTCGCTTTATTTAGCAACTCGTGCCCATCGATAGATAGCATCTTGAAACGCCAATCATTCCGGCAGCAGCTCCTCGTGACCGTCGCTCGACACCAAAATCCCCCGTTGGGAAATATGATATAGAATTACATTGGAAGCACGCCGCATGCCACTTGACTCTGGAGCGCAGGTACCTTCGTCGAGTACGTATTTACCATCAACACGACGAAGCACCCCCGGAATGGCAATGGCAAAGGCATCCGAGTCATCGTAGGCAAGCAAACGACAAGGGTGTACGATATAATTTAATAATTACTCACAGTAGAGTAATTCCGTCGTGTCGGCCTCATTTCTCTTTTTTATTACGTCTGACAGTTCGCTACCGTTGATTGTTGGTGAATGAAACTGATAATGAAGGCGTTGTCGTCGTTGGTTGTTGTTTTTCTATTCAGATGACGTCGAGCTGTACATTGTTGTATACGAAGTTGAATAAAATACAAAAGCTGACGATCCGTTTAGGTTCCCACAACGTATTTTAGCCGCATCGGCAAACAGCCCCACACACACATACACACATACACACTTGTGTAACGTGGAGTATTCACGTGCTGAACGTACAGTACGAGTATAACCTGATCCGAAATTTATTTTACTACGTAGAAGTAAATGTACTGTGTAGTTATAGTTTGGTGGTAGTGCTAGTTTAAGCGTGAAAAAGTGCCACTTACGGTGTAGCGAACGACGCTTTGAAAAGTAGTATCGCGTCACGTCAAGTCATGTCAAATGCAACACCAACGTCACCTTATACACGGCCAAATACCGAATAAATAATGGTATACGTGATATTTACGTATAATCTACGTGTATGTAGGTCCTGGGTACATATTTATATTACACGTCGAGTGTCCGAAAGGGTTAAATCTTTGAATTAAAACAACGTCATCGTGCAGCAGCAGACAGAACGACGTGTTTTCCAATTTTCTAGTTCACTCGTTGGTTCGTTGGTTCGTTGGTTCATTCATTCGTTGAGCACCCTATACAAGAATTTCATGGCGACGAAGATACAATTTCGTACACGAAAATACCTACCTATACGTACATTTGAATTTAAAAAAAAAAAAAAAAAAAAAAAAAAAAAATGAACATCGTATCTAGTTGGAAAACATACGTTATTCAACACGTGATACAGTGTAATATTGCTTTTGCCAACCAAACACATTGTTAAACTCTCTCGCTCGGTGTTTGCATTCGTTTCGTAATACAGAAATACACACGTCTATTTTACGTATACATACGTAATATTTTTGCATTAATCTACGTACAAGCTGCTAAATGTTACGTGAATAAAACGGCAAAAAAAAAAAAAAAAGAAAGACAGAAAAGAAATGAATGAATGGAAAAAAACCTTCCAACAGATCTCGCATCGCTGAACATCGAATACTCTCCACAAAACGAATAGAACGAAAAAAAAAAACACCATATTGTTATTTTCTCATCGCGCTAGTATGAAAATCTGTCATACGCGAGCTCGAGTTAATATCGCTGCGTCAAGAGGCGTTGAATAGTTTCGCAATTAGCGTATCCTTGTGAAGAATCGATTACTCTACATAATGTAGCCTGTTTCGCGGTGTATGTGCGTTCAGAAAGAAGGGATGCTGGCTTAATTATTTTTTCATCGTTGTCGACAAAAAAATATATTACAAAGAAGATTAAATATGGTGGTAGGTACTGTAGGTAGCCTAGGTACGAGGGTATAAGCATAGGTATATTTTACGAGAACGAGCAAAGTAGGCGATTATCCTTTGAGTTGATCGTTGTTGAAAAAGTAAATAGACACAAAACAGACCATTTATTAGCCTCACACTGCGTGGTAACATTAATTTGAATATTTAACCACACCGATACTAATGTAATATCATAAGTTGATGGTGAAATGTTCAACAGCAAATATTGTTTAGAAAAGTATGGTAGGTACATGATGATGCAGGGAGATTAGAAGCTCTAACAGAAGCCAAGAGGGATTTTTATGGAAGATCTTTGTACTTCATCGAAAATAGGTAAGGTACCCACGGTTACAAAATCACGTATTCTTTAAAAAAAAAAAAGCATCGCAAGATGTTTAACAGCGCATTCTGGAAAAATCTTCAACAGTGTGACGTCATCATTGAACTGGCATCAGTGGATAGATTTTTATGGCCTGTAATTACATCGATGGACTTATTTTATGAAGGATTGATTTGATGATTTTAAGTTGAAATGTTGAGGAAAATTAGTCATGTTAACAGTGTGACGTCATATTCAACTGGCATTTGACCTTGATTCTGAATTGATTTTAAAACATCAAGTTGAAACGTTGGTGAAAATTAAAGATGTTTAAAGTTGACCCACAAACAGTTGATTTTGACTCTAGATTGACTTCATGATTTTAAGTTGAAATATTAAGGAAAATAAAAGAAAGTTGACCCGCCAACAGTTGACCTTGACCTCGGATTGATTTTAGGATTTCGAGTTGAAATGTCGTCGTCAGTTGTCCCGCCAACAGTTGAGCTTGGATCCTGAATTGATTTTAAGATTTCAATTTGAAACGTCGAGAAAAATTAGTTGACCTTTACTCGGGTTGATTTTGAAGAAAATTTTATTAAATAAAAAAAAAGAAGAAAAAAAATTGTACCAATTACATTTGAAATATCAAAACTTTAATTCTTTCGATATGTACTCTTTGCGTGCAAAAAGAGTTCTAAGTATTTTCATAATCAGTATTACGGGTGGGAAGGGATCAATGGTACTACCCTACTTAATGTACATACCTAATTTCAACTCCCTTGCTCAATTTCGATGGGAGTTATGCGAGGAACAAACTCAAAAAATATGAAGAAACGACCAGAAAACCACTTTTTGGTGCTGTGAAGGGATGAAATGAGGCTGAAAAGTGGAGACCCTCAAAAGGCACAACTGGAGCCGCTACTAGGTACATACCTAATTTCAAGTTCCTAGCTTAATTTGGAGGGGAGTTATGCGAGGAACAAATTGAAAAAATAAGAAAAATGAGAAAACCTATGAGTGGGTGCAATCGAGCTAAAAAGTCGAAACTCCCAAAAGGTACATCTAAAGCCCCAACTAAATATACATATCAGATTTCAAATTCCTAGCTCAATTTGGCAAGGAGCTAAGGGAGGAATAGTCACTTTTCATGGTCAAAAAGCGAGCAAACCCCCATATCACCCCTCCTAATTGACTTAGGAGATAAATTTTTGAATATGCTATACAACAATTGATTCTCTACCAATTAATTTAAAAAGGGGAAATTTTGGTGTTTTCAACCCCTCAGCACCCTCTCCCCCAAATTGGAGCATAACTGAATTTTGACCCAAGTTCATCCCCACTTATGTATATCTAATCCGCTGCTAAACTGAGCTGATTGACCGAATTGGAGCGATTTTGGTCAGTATTGAGCAGAGTAAATGATTTTAATGTTCGGGAAAAAATAAAAAATAAAAATAAATATCTGACGTGGCTAAAAATCGTCTTAATGGTTTTCTAGAACCCCAAAATCGATTTTTTTGATATTCCCCCCTCATCTGCCGTTTGTCAATAGATAGTAATAGCCTGGTTTCCATTGGCAATATGACATAGAAAATCAGCCTAAAAAGGGTAAAATACGTTCAAAATTTCAGAAATTACGTTTAAAATTATTACAGCGTCGCCACAGGATTGAAAATCAAGAGGCTCAAAGGAGGCTGTGAGTAATCTAGCTTTTTTGAAAGAATTTTTCATGCGAGAGAGGTTCTAAAGGCTACAGCAGGTTAAGTAGGACGATTTGCTTTTAGGTCTTAAATTTTTCAAGAGACTATTTAGGCATTGCTAACACATGATTTTCAAGCGTATTTGCGATTTTTCATCTCTTCGCGGAAGGAGGAAGCCGTGAAAAATGTACCTTCGGGAGGATTTTCACACTAACTTTTTCAAGAGACTATTTAGGCATTGCTAACACATGATTTTCAAGCGTATTTGCGATTTTTCATCTCTTCGCGGAAGGAGGAAGCCGTGAAAAATGCACCTTCGGGAGGATTTTCACACTAACTTTTTTTCTTCACGAATTTTTAACCGATTTTTCTCAAACTTGGTATAAAAGTCAAAGTACCCAGGGGAAGTGTTGTGAAATTTGCTCGTAGACTCCATTTTAGAGATGGAAACTTGAGCAAATTTTCTCGAGTTATTAGGAGTATTAAATTTTTTCGAGGGGTGGCCTCCTTCCAGCACTTAAACTCCATAAATATTTCTATTTTTGAGGGCTGTGAGGGGGGGGGCACCTCTTCAAAAACTTTGAAAAAAATATGAGAGTTGAGGAAATTTTTTCGAGTTTTTATGTCTAAAATGAGGACTTACAAGCCCTCTCAAAGTTTTCAAAGTCCATTTCAAGGTCATACTAAAGATCCAAAAAATTAAAAAAAAAATCCACAACACTTCCGCTGAGCACTTTCACTTTCATGGCAAGTTTGAAAAAAAATCGGTCTAAAACTCACGAAAAAGAGAAAATTAAATTAAAGATCCTCCCGAAGGGCAATGACCAGATTAAAATACCCGAATACGCTTAAAAATCATAAACTACCAATGCCTAAATAATCTCTAAAAAAATTTAAATTTTGCTACCCAAGGGCAAATTGTCCTCCTAACTAGGCTATAGTCTTTCTTCAAGTGATGAAGGTATGGCATAATACATACAATCCTGAGCGAAAAGAGGGCAAAATTTTTGAAAAAATTGCTCTATTATGCATCGAAAAGAGCATTATTTGAAGTTTCATGAAGAAAAATGAAAGTTTTTGATAGTTTTGATTTGACATCCAAGGTAAATATAGTTCTCCTATATTGATGGAAAAATTTTGAGGGAGGTCAAAAGGGACCAGAATTTTTTTAGGGGGGAGGCTATCCATCAGATCTCCCGTTGAACGTCGAGTTTCATGAAGAAAAGAAAAGCAGCACTCTGCGATGCTTTTCTTAATCAGTGGTACTAGTAAAAAGTGATATTCAAGTACTATACATATCAAGTTGAAATACTCAAAAGGCAAATGTAGCACCTTTTACAAAAGCTACGTGCTGAATTTCCACACCTTCTAAATTTGTAGGCAAGATATGGTTGAGCCAAACCTGAAATATTGCAAAAACCACTCAAAACAAAATACTATACCAGGATAGTGAGCGAGTTCCATGAAGCTTAAAATTCGAAACTGCCATAAAATACATATCGAATTTTCAAATTCCTGGCTCGATTTGAAGAGAAAATATACAAGACACAATTCAAAAAATCCCAAACATCACCAAAAAAAGTAAGTGTAATGGGGCTGAAATGCCGAATCCCTCAAAAAGCACAAAAAAAATCCATACTAAATCTGAATGTCAATTTTTACCGTTTTTGTAACTCAGCACCTACTGCTCTAAAATTTGGATATAACTGAAATTTCATCCAAAGTCGTTCCCACCGTTATACATTTCATTTGTAATCAATGTACGTCTATTGGCTGAATTTGAGCGAATTTTGTCGGTATAGAGACTAATAAATGATTTTAGTCTTTAAAAATTAAAAATTTTCAAAGCGTGTGACCAATTGGATATAATTTTTTGGTCAGCCCTGAAATTTTTGAGCTTTCTCTGACTTCTATAGCCATAATTATACGACATAAAATATTAAGCTAGCAAAAAAAACGTTTTGTTGTGAAATTTTGTAAAATTAGGCAAAACGCGTAGAAGTGATGAAAAAAAAGATGTACAAATTGATTAAAAATTGTGTAAGTAACAGTAAAATATTGTATACGTCATCAAAATCATATTAAATTGCTTAAAACATGATAAAAATTCATTAAAATTTCAAAAATAAACCGAAATTGGTTTAAAATTATAAATGTATAAAAATTAATCAAAATATGGTAGAAATTGTAAAAGAAGCACGTAAAATTGTTGAAATTACACATACACATTGTTTGCTTTCTTGATAAATTTTTACAATATTTCAAATAATCGTACTTCTATTTGAATTAATTATCGAACTTTAAAATTATATTTTAACAACTTTTTTTTTGAATTTTTACTTTTTTAACAATTTTTAATGCATTATTAAGATCGTTCTACTTGTCTTATCAGCAACTGACAAATTTTTTCAATGCCTTAGATGACTTTAACAATTTTTCAAATTATTTTAACAACAATTACATTACTTCAAGTAATTTCTACACAATTTCAACAACTTCTATGGAAAAGTTAATTACCCTGAACGAAATTTCGATTGATACAAAAATTATGCCGAAGAATTGAAGAAACACAATAACAAATAACCAAATTTTTAACTCACTTTGTACACGTTTGAAGATCTTGAAAAAAAAATCAAATTTTGACTTAACGCCCCAAAATGATTAAAAATATTCAAAAATTCGTTAATTAAGTCAATTTCAAGTGACAATAGATTTTTTTAAATTTTCAACATTTTACTTATTTTACAGTTGTTTTAAAAAATACTCGTTTGGTGCACGTTTAAAAATTAAAAAAAAAAAAAAAAATCAGAATATGTCTAAGGCATCAAAATAGTGAATAATGATTTTAATGGGTTCAGAGGTTCGATTGGAAATTCATTCTTCCTTAATACATGATAATAGCCTTATTTTAGAATTTTAGCCCTCTCCAACCCTCCTCCTCCTCCGCTCAAATACCACAAAATCGCCCGTAATGGAAAAATATGAGTTCCAAGGGCCAATACTGATTCATTTTTTCTCATTAATACATACCGTCATATTTCTGAATTTTAACCCCTCCTAATCCTCCCCTATGGGTTCCAAATATTTCAAAATTGGCAAGTGGATAAAAACCAGTTGAAAGGTCGATAATAATTGAAAATTCATTCTTCGGTATTTTCTTTTATATTGTTAAAAATTTCGAAATTTTCATATTTTTTCAAAAAAGTTTAACTTTATTTTACAATTTTAACCTCCCTTCTCCCTTCTGCTGAGAGGACCAAATACCGTAAAATTATTAAAAATGAATAAAAACGAATTCGGAGGGTCAATACAATAGTCAATTCTGATCGGAAATTTAATAGTAACGAATTTCAAAATCTTCATTTTTTGCATAAATATAGGCATATTTTTGAATTTTAACCTCCTTTCCGTCCTTCTCATGGGCTCCAAGGTAAAATTCGGTTACGGGGATTTTTCGCTATGCTCTTCGCCATCTATTAAAGTTTCGTTCAAATGAGACCCGCTGAGTTCGAGTGGTTTGCTCACATAAAACTTAACAAAATAGAATCTGTGAATCCAAAAATATGTACGAGCTCATGTGTCATCAAAATTTTTTATTTCTATATATTGTAATTGGAAGATCATTTAATTTCAGCTGAATTATATTTTATAAAAAAAATTTGTATTCAAATCCAACTTTAGTACTCAGCAGTATAATCGTACAACGTACATTTCAATTTTTAAAGTTCTTTCTGCCAAATTCCTACATACAATTCGCATTTATAAACTCTTATTACACGAGATTGATAGTCTTAAAGGACATACCTTATACCTACATTATCTACCTTTAAACTATAATACCACACACACACACATACACACACTTCGCTACGAGCTCACTAAACGATCGTTTCGCGAATTCGAAATAAATTGCCACCTATTTGAGAAGGTACCAGCAGACGGTGGCGAATGGGTATACCCCAATGACAAATCTATACGTTGAAAGATTAACTCGCGAGAAAAACCCATTTCGCTGATTGGCTTTTTTTTTTTTTTTGGTTCGTTCTATTTCATTTTATTTTTCCACTGTGCCAAAGTAAATCCCTCAACTTACGCCATAAGTGATTAGAACAAAGGGTTAAAACATGTAACGTTAAATTATTTACTAATTGATGCGTGGAACGATGGTTACGTCGGCTTCGGTGGCTCGAAAATATATTAATAGGTTTTTAAAACGCGTTAGTATACGAGGGTAAAATACAATTCGTTATGTGTTTGTCTACGTACATATATATTTTCAATATGCAAATCAATCGACGCAAAAGGAAAACGTTGTTATTTTTGTTGTTGGTGTTGGTGTTTACAGGAGAAATTTGAAAATTGCAAATTCGCACCAAATTGTTAGAGCTATACCTCTACCCTATGGTAGCAGTTACCTTGGATTGGGTTAGTTAGTTTGGAAGCAGTTAAAATTCAATATAAATTAGCTCTGTAGTGTGAGTGTAAATGCGACCTTTGCATATACTCGTAGGTATAGTTTTGGCAAAGTCTGTTGAGCAGGGAACGTTTACAAATACAAGTTTACGTTAGGAATAGTAACAGTATAGGAAGGGAAAAAGCTAAGACTACAGCAGCGGTACGGTACGGTACAGTGGATGGTAGAAAGGACTGAAACACGAGCCATGTACAGAATTTGAGGTAGAGTAGAAGCGCCAAGCAGTATAGAAAAGAGGAAGAAAACGCAGCACAGAACGGAACGTACAACACAGGGTCGGGGACAGGCGACGAAGAGGACGCCGCCGTCAAGAAAATAAAAATAACGACGAAGGGTAGATGATACATCAGCTTTTTTGGCAAAAGCTCTTCGGCCGGGCTTAGTTGCAAGCTCGGGTTCGGGTATAGAACGCTATATAACATTAATCCGAGCGGATTAGCGCGAGAGAAGGATATCGTATATTCGAAAACGAGGAAGGATGATAACAATATAAAGTTGAGCCTAAACGTCGGTTGCGTTCCATCAGAATTGAATTGGATTGGATTGGGGTGGACTGGGTTGGGCTGCTGCGCTACTGGGTTGGCATTTGCAATCGGGTGTGTCTACGTGGGTACTGGTACTATACTACTCGTACCTACAGCGGCAGCAGGCAGCAGGCAGCAGGCAGCACACCATTCTGCTGTTTATATATATATATATATATATATACATATACACACACATTTACATTATACGTTCAGCTACAGATACAAGAGATAGACGTACGCTACACACACAGCCAACTCTGCGCTATAGGCTACGTTTATACGTTGCTGCTGGTTGTTGGCAAGGCGAATGCGAACTCAATTTCTTTATTACCACGGATACCGAAGACGAAGACGAAGACGAAGACTACGACTGCGACGACGATGACGACGAACGCGAGCAAGATGAGGATGACGACTATACCAAAATAGGCAGTACCTACCTATCTACCTCCTACCTACCTATACTTTTCACAACAACTTTCACCTTACTTTCGTATTCGTAGTTTTTCGTTTTCTATCCCGTGTACAGCTTTCACAGCTTTCTACCGAGTAGTATTCGTATACCTAGCTACGTTTACGTGGTAGGTACCATCTCGCAGTACAGCCAAATTTCCAACCATAAAAGACGCCGAAGCTGCCATAATTCCTCCACTTTTCGCTATTTTCGTATACTGTAATACCACATCGTACTGTATCAACTGTTCGTCCCTGTGCATCCAGCCCCCCTCCACTTCACTTCGTTTCAATTTTTTGGTTTAGCTCATGATAATCGTATACTCGTTGTTTCCTTTGCCATTGACAACAACACATAAGCACTGAAAAATATCCTGCTAAACATCTCACCAGTTATCCAGTTATTGGTATGTGTTCCTATTTTAACACGTTACACGAAACTTTGAATCCAAATGGAGAGGCTTCAACACACCCCATCCCTCCGGTTCCTATAGACATCTATTTCCCAGAAAATGAATTAGAAAAAAAGAGCAAATACTGCATAGATGTGGAGAGAGATTTTCCTCAGAAACGAAGAACCCTTTGAAATAAATTTTATAACTCTTACTGATTCAAAATAGCTCGAGCTATTTTTCCAAAAAAAAAAAAAAAAAAAAAAAAAAAAAAAAAAAAAAAAAAAAAA
>FIZR01023641.1:0-65269 GCA_900060175.1 Ferrisia virgata | reverse complement strand
GGGGGGGGGGGGGGGGGGGGGGGGGGGGGCTTTTTAGCTTTTAGTATTGAAAAAAATTGTCTCACGTATGTCTCCTTCAAATTAAGCTAGGAGGCTGAAATTTTAGCATTTACATTCAGTGAATATCTGCGATGCGCGGGGGGGGGGGAGGCTACGAGGGTTATAGCCCTCCTCCTTAAGAGTGAAAAAATTGAAAGTTTGGTCACACTTACGCCGAATTTAACACCCGAACTACTGAAAACCCAACACTTTCTTCATTGAAACATCAAAATTTGAAACCCAACCTTCGAGGAATGCAATTTCTCAACCCCATCGTAACCCTCACATCAGTTGTATAGTCGCAAATTGCATTCCGCTCGATCGGTGTGTTAAAAATGATCTGACCACTGATCCTTAATCTTGAGGGAATAAGAAAAAAAATTGAGTTGAGATGTCAGTTTTTTAGGCCTCTTCGAACCACTCTCCCTTTCTTCACATACTCTGTGCGTCGGTTCTAATCATTTAATTTCAATTTTTTTTTAAAATCTGAATTGTACCCCAAAGAGTGCTGAAGATTTTTTGTTATCATAAAAATTTTTAAAAAAGGCCCCCAGTAGAACCAATTTTTCAAAAAAAGATCTAAAAAATGTTCAATTTTTGATTTTTTGATCTCTTTTTTACGAAAGCTATAAGTATTGAAAAATTGGACTTTTTGACGGGGATAAGAGAGGAGGGGGGGTTGTTTTTGGATATTTTACGACCAGCGGAGTAAGCTTTTGAAATTTTTATCATTATTAAAAATTTGCAGAACTTGTTCAAGTCATCATTATGTCTAGAAAGAAGGAAAAAACAAATAATATGAACAAAACCAAATTTTACAAAAAATTTTGATAGGAGGAGGGGTGTGGGTCCATACGGCAGAAGAGTGAGATTTCGATTAGATTACTTACATAAATGAAATTCTGAAAAGTAATGGGTGGGTCCTCTGGGTGGAAGAATGATTCGGAAAAATGGCACACCATGATTACTGTAATTTTTTATAAATTTCAAAAAATCAAAAATTGATATTCCGGGAGGCATTTTTACAAAATTTTTATAATTGCAAAAAATATTTAGCACTTTTTGGGCAACAATTTAGGTTCAAAAAAAATGAAATAAAATGATTAGAATCGATGTAGGAAATATGTGAAAAAATGGCGTGGTTCCCAAGAGGGAGAAAACCTCAGAAAAAATGGCACCCCAGCTCAAAAAATTTTTTCCCCAAACACTCCGATTGAGATGAACCCCATTTTTGTGCATTTTGCGACTATATTGAGCCCCAAAAAGGTAATTTTTTAAGTCATTTTTAGCCTAAATTTTCTATGTTATATTTGTCAAGAAAAACGAGGCTATTACGATCTATCGATTTACAGCGGATGAGGAGGGGGGGGGGGAATAATCACGAAAATTCGTTTTGGAGTCCTAGACGATCATGGCCATTTTTGACCACGTCAGACATTTATTTTCATTTTTATTTTTTCACTTTTTTCCCTCAAAAACTAAAAATTACTCGCTCAGCTCACTCAATACCAACTAAAATTGATCAAATTAGTGAAATGAGTCTTAGATTGGTGGGGAATTTGATATCCTACATTGGAGTTAACCTCAGATCAAAATTCAATTATGTCTGCTAAAGGGCTAAAATCGCATGAATGTTGATTATGCCCCATTATAACGACCGAACTGAAGAAATGTATGCATCATGACTTATAATCACTTGTCAAATACGTTAACAAATGGTGTTGTCGTGATGGTGAGACGATGAGGAAGAGAGGAGTAAAAAACGATAACGAGAATATAGAAAATGCAACACAACAAAGATACGTTCATTTAGAAGAGTCCGAAGGTGCATATTTCAACGATGAGATATCGTGAGTTTTTTTTTTAGGATAAAAAAAAATTTTTTTCTACTTTTCAAATGAAACGAAAATGTGATAATATTATTGATACCAAATGGTTTTTTTTCTTCTTTCTCTTATATTTGATAATGAACTCTTTGGTTTTTCGCATACGCACACACGCGTACTTAATAACGATTCCATGCTAGGTAGTCTAGGTACTTCCATTAATCTTATCGAAATGATGCGATGTTTTGAGAATTCGTAGTTCAAGGTTCAAAATAGAACTACATTTAATAGTGGGAACAAAAATCAAATAATCAGTACGAAAAATACTCGAATATAATTTTAAATTTTCCAGAAATTGCGAATTTTTTTTTCCCCCTATTATAATCTGATTTTCTGTACTAATTTGTGAACGAAAAACCTACGCTTGTACAGACTACCGAGCTGTGGCGAATGAAGAGGAAGGGGGAACATCAATAAATCGCACTTTGGAGTCATAGAAAAATATTTAAGAGCATTTTTGGACACGTCAAATATTTATTTTTTATTTATTATTTTCTCGGAGATTAAAAATCATTTGTTCGGCTCAATACGGACTAAAATTGCTCAAGTTCAGTCTGTGGACTTCAAGTTGGCTGCAGGTTTGAAAAGCAAAACCGCCAAAAATTGCTCGTTTTCGAGTCAATGGATGGCGAATCAAAAGTTGTACAACATCTTAAATAAAATCAGCGTTCTACATCGATTAGGAGGAGATATGACGGGAGAGGGAGGGAAGGGTTATTCTGTTTTTTTTTTGACTTTCAAAAGGTCGATTTCTCGCATAACTCCTATTCCAAATTCGTACTCTTTCAAAGCCCAGAAAATATAATTTCTCAAGGGTTTCCTCAGGCAGAAAATTTTTCTGAACGAGACTGAACGAAGTTTTTTTTCCATTCTTTCTTTAATAAGACCGGTAGGTGTTTCGCAAGAGATGACAGTCCTCTTGAGTATTGTTTACCTTCTGTCAATTTTCTTCCATTTTTCTTTCCGCTACCACCGTACTTTTTTTTTTTTTTTTTTTTTTTCCCCCCCCCCCCTTTTTTTTTTTTTTTTTTTTTTTTTGATAATACGAAGTAATCACGAAGACGATGATGATGAAAAAACACACCAAAAAAGGCTCATCCAGTCATCTTCAACCATTCAGCCAATACAACTCGAACAACAATTTTCTACTGTCCATAAACAATAACGATAACGTCACACAGCTACGACTTAGTTGTCATTCCTTCTTTTCAGAAAACGAAAACTCTGCTTTCATATTATTAGAAGAAAAACATACACACATGTATCGACGCGTCTAATCGATAATTGTCGAATTTTCACAAAAGCCCACCGCCTCCTGACCAACCAAGCAACCAACCAAAGATGTACATTACATATATATCTTATACGAACAGTGTGTATAAGTGTTGTAGTACAAGGTAAGTATTTGTCCAGCACCAACATATAAGTTGGCCGGTACTCGACATTCGACACTCTTTCTTGTCCCCTTACTATTGTTTCTCTCTCAGCACCGTCTTACGTCTTGTATTACGTTACCAGCGCATTGACCACATAGTTACCAACTCTCTCCATCGAGAAAATACTTCTCTTAATATTCACCTGCTGCGTTATCATTTATCGCTCGAGTTTCCTTTTTCTTTGCAGTTCTAGAAATACGTCTCTTCCTTCTGTCCCCACTCTTTACACTAAATTATGGACGGATTTCTGATATTCTGTATCGAAGTTTCACCGCCAATTTACTCGTACTTGTCATTTTCTTTTTTTCTTTTTTCATTTTCAGTTATATTTACGAGCGAATTAACCAATTAACTAACGTTTCCGATACCCAAATACAAGCATTTTTATTTTGAAATCTAAAAATGACCAGAATTCGAGGGTCATTGTTCTGTAGCATAAAAGCAATAATTTTGAAAGTGAAAATCTACATAGTGCTCAACTTTCATTGCAAGCTGTTTAATAAATCGTATTGTTAAAAAACTGTTTAACTCGATTCAAATTTTAATCACCCGTACTGGAAAGCGGAGAAATCTGATGGCTGCTTAATACATTTCAAACTGAAATTACAACTAATAGAGAATATAATAAAAGAATGTTCATAATTGAGCTTAGACAGAGCAACCTCTTCCTCTCCCCTCCCCCCTGTATTGAACAAAAATTTTGCATTTTTTGGACATTTCTGGAAACGATAAGACACACCATGGTAGCGAAATTATCTCAAAATGAGTTCTTCAATTCAATTTTAACTCAGATTGAATTTTTACTTTTTTCAATGAAATATACCTACGCATATCTATTACTCAAATTAACATTGGCGGCAAATTATCGCCGTTATAAGTGGGGTTTTAAAAAATATATATATATTTTTTTTTAATTATTTTAAAAACTACGGAGGAATTTTTTTCAGATTTATCCCCCTTGAAATAGATGTGGGACATCAATTGGACATCAATTGTAAATAATTAAGCATAATACTTTGTCACCTTTTCGAGCTATTCATATTGTCTGAACCCCCTGAAAAGGTTAAGAGTGAAAACCAGTCTTAAATGGGCGAAGGTAAGTGTACTCCTTCCATTTTACCAAGAATTTACTGGAAAAGAAATTTTCATCGATGTAAAAAAAATCATTGAAAATACACGAAAGAACCAACCATCTTTTAAGCATCTAAATATACCGTCGAAGTTGGTCGTCTTGTAGGACCCCTCCACTCTATGAGCTGGCAATTTAAAAAAATTTTCTCGCGTTATAATGAATATCTCACACTTCGTTCAATTTTTTCACACTTTTTGTAGCGGTGGGCCCCTTCACAGCCCTTGAAAATAAGTTTTTTTCCTTCGTTGAACCAAAATTTCTGACCAAATAAGACGGTTTGAAGAGGCCACAATATCAAAAAGTTTCAAAAAATTATGGCAAAAGTAAAATGCTCCTAATAGCGTAAGAAATTTTTTTAAATTGCTAGCTCATAAGGGTACCTACAATCCTTCCCTCTCCTCAAACTTGGGATCCCAAAAAAAATTTCACAACACGTCCCTTAGGTAGCTATGTGCTTCCGTACACAAGTTTGAAGAAAACAGATCGAAGTAAATTTTTCATTGCCTCCTTCCTCCGTCTCAGACGAGATGAAGAATGCCAAAAGCGATTTAAAAATTACTAATTCCGAGATCCGAGGGCAAATTGCTGTTTTTATATGATAATTCCAAATCGTCAAGAATTCTCGAACGAGTCAGTTTTGCAAAAGTTGAAGAGCTGAAATGACTCGCATCAATTTTCAACAGGTTGATTCAATTTTATATAGTGAATTAATTTTTTTTCTAATAGATTCTATCGGAGCATGAACATTTTTAATGTTTTGAAATGAACAGTTGAAACTTTCAAAAAGCAAATCTAGAACCTTTACCAAGTCTACACACCAAATTTCAACTTTCTAGCTGAATTGCGGAAGGAAGGGAGGGAGGGAGGGAGGGAGGGAGGAAAGGGAAGTTATACGTACTACAAACATGAAAAATGATAGAAACCAACCAAAAAGCTACATTTTCGACACTGTGAAGGGGTGCAATGCGACTGAAAAGTCGAAACCTCCAAAAGGCACATCAGGGATTTCTATCAAAATTAAATGTACACGCCAAATGTTAATCCTTTGCCTTAATTTGCACGGAAGATATGCGTGAAACAGTCTTTTTATAAGGTCAAAGAGCGGGTAAACCCTCCATATATTCCTTCCTAATTGGTCGAGGGGTGGGGGTGTTGGTGGTTTTTGAATAAAATATACAATTATTGCCATTTCAGTCTCTCAGCACCTCTCCCCCAAATTTAAGCATGAATGAATTTTGACCCAAGGTCCTCCCCAATCGAACATATCAAGTCCGTCGTCCCTCTAAGCCTATTTCCCAAATTCGATCGATTTCATTCGGTATCGAGTTGAGTGAATTATTTTCAGTTGTGGGCGAAACAAACTAAATATCTGACATGGCCAAAAATGTTCTCAATAGTTTTCTAGGACCTCAAAAAAGGTTTCTCGTTGACACCCCCTCCCACCATCACCGCAAGCCGATAGACCATCATAGCCTGGTTTTTATTGACGATAATCATTAAGATATAGGAAACAAAGCTAAAAAGCCAAATGCAGCCTACTGTACCGTGTATCGTTGAATGCTCACGACATCGAAAGGGGGGAGGGGGAAAGCATAAGAAGTAGTAAAAACTTTTAAATTCATGAACATCAGTCACTTTAAATACTGGACCTAAATTACGCCTTGAAGTAATTCATTTTTGACACAAGAAAGGTTTCAAGAATTTCAACTGTAGATACAAAAAACTTTTACCTGTGTCTCGCTGGGAAAGCAACTCTGAGCCGAGACAGGAAGGCGGAAGAAAGGATCGAGCTTTTCAATGTCCATCAAGTCAACGTTACATAGTTTTTTCACAAGCATATTAATTCTTCTGAATTACATTTAGTGAGGGGGCGGGGGAAAGAGATGGTAATTTTACCAACAAGGAATACCTTAGAAACTCAACTCGAAGAGCTCAATCAATTAAAAAAAAAAAAAAAAAAAAAAAAAAAACTATATGGAATAAAAAAAAAAAAAAAAAAAAAAAGACAACTATATGGAAGAAAAATTCGAACTAAGAGAAACAGAAGGAGGAACACGCCTTGTCAAAAGTTTTCAACGCCATCGATTATTCTAGGGTTAAGTAGGTAATCGAGGTAAGACTAAGAATACATAATTTCGAAAGACTAAACTAGATAATGGGTACATGGTAATAATAGCCTTTTAGCGTATAATTATTGTAAATATACTCGTAATATGCGCTCAACTATACTCATAATATACCGCAAACTTGTACTTACTTGTAAAGTATAAAGTCTAGTAAGGCCTAGTGATTTTTCTATACCATCAGGCAAGTAAGGGTCATAAAAAATAACGTTAAAACCGAACGCTTTCGCTCTCAGTGCAACAGCCGATCCGATTCTTCCTGCAGTGGCCAACAAAATAACAGGCACAGAAAAAGAACAAAAAAAAAAAACAAATATTAATAAATGAATCGTAATTTTTACAGAATTGCTTTTTTTTCAGTATTTTTTTTTCTTTTGAGCGAAACAATAATACAAACTGGTTCAAAAAAAATTTACTCACCTAAGCCGACAATTCCTAAGGTATCTCCTCTTATTCGAGCACATCCTTGTGCTGCTTCTCTAACTTGTTCTGGGCCGGTGAATTTTTTACCTTCTCTAACCATCATCGCTAACCAAAACGTTCTACGATATAAATTCAATATTAAACACATCGTTGTATCTGCTACTTCTTCTACACCGTATCCGGGCACATTACAAACAGCAATTCCTAATTCTCCAGCCGCCTAAACGAAAACATCATCGAATAAGATAATATTAATATAGACGCATAAAAATATACCTACAAATACCTACGTTGGTTAAATAAATACGTATCAAACAAATAATACGAATATACGAAACCCCTATTTCAAAGATGAAACCTCCTCATTCTTTAAGATTTACAACATCCTTGAAAATTTTCATCATTCAACAACGAAATAATAACAAAAAAACACACATACCCGCGAGAAAAAAAAAAACACTCGATCGATAAATTTAATTATCTCATTTTATGACAAAACTTCCCTCAACTTCTTCTCCACCTTTCACCACATCCCCTTCAAACAAAGTAATCGCGTGATAGTAATTTTCGATTAAAAATGAAAAAAAAAAAGAAGTCTTCGGTCAAGTCGAGAGTACAAAAAAAAAAATTTTTTCATGATACTCCATCGATTGTACCTAAAACTTGTAATCGATATCTTTACAAAAGCTAAACACAAAACGTAGCAAATAAAGAGGGCTTTTCCGAAGAAAATCTTTTGGCCTGGTCCAGCCATGCTTCTCTTCTCTAGTACAAACGCACAGAGTTTTTGGTAATTGAATTTTCGCGCTATTATATTTTTACGATTATTTTCACTTCACCGAAAGTAGCTACGTATAGAGCAGTAAATCGAGGGATAATCTAATTGGATTCTTATTTTATTCGCCGACAACAGAGTCTTCTTTTGGTGACCTTTTTCATTTCATATATATATATATATACTGTATATACAGTATACTTACCTACTAAGTACATATATAGGTAGTAGGTAAGGTACTTATTATACCATTCGAGAAACCGAAATACGCGTAAACAGACGAAAGCGCTTCGACTCTTTATAATTCGACGAGCGAGAAAAAATAATAACCCAAGGATTATTTCTCTTTTCACATTTTTACATAATCTTTTTGAAGTTTTTTCTTATTTTGTTTGGTATTTGTTCAACGTGATAAATTTTCTACCTACACCATTCATTTTTTTTTCAATTTCATATATATTTTTTTTTTGGCTAAAAGTAACTCGAAGAAGTGAAGAACCTTCGATATTCTTTTTTTTCTTTTTTTTTTATTCTTTGGGCATAACGATTCGTTAACTTTCTTAAAATCAAGACTGATTTCATCCGTTCGTAAATCTACAGGATGTCCTGGTGGTACACGAGTATTTTCATAATGTTTCATTAATTGATAAACCTGAATTGCGTGCAATCGATTAAATGGGTTACGATATCGATAATTTGATTAGTTCCTCAAGAAAGTAAGAAAGTTCATTTTAATTTCTTATGTATCTTTTTTTTTTTTTTTGAAACAGAGAGTCGGTGCTTGAAAAAAAAAGTAGTTTTCATATGATCTCAATAAAGAGGCTAAAGTTCAAACATTCCCCAAAATAGTCTTTTGAATTAAAAATGGTGTTATACTACAGCAAGGGGGAGGGGGGATTAAGTTTTGAAAAGGTTATATAATGCTGAATGGAAATTTTTATAAGGGTAGGGAGCTAAACTTTCTATCAAATTAATCTGAACCTATTTTCCGACTACTGCATCGTATTATGTGCAGATTTTCAAAACAAAAAGTATACATATATCGTGTTTCTTAATTACAGGCAGGGGTAGAAGGTGATTTTAAAGTGCATAATTCAGACCACCGAAGGCCACATTTATAACTCGGCTAAATGTACATGACAGATTTATGTACAAGAAAAAAATAAACCACAGGTAGCCTTCTAAAAAACTACATTTTCAGGATTGTGAAGGGGTGCAATGAGATTGAACACTCTCAAAATGCACATCCATGGTCCCTACTAAGTCTACTCGCCAAATTTCAACTTCCTAGCTTATTTTGGAAGAGAGATAGGGAAGGAAATGACTTTTCACTAGGTCAAACAGGGGAAAACCCCTCATATCCACCCCTCTTAATTGACCTAGGAGGCTAGATTTTGGATATAATACACGACTTTGGATTGTCTATTGATTGACTCAAAAAAAGAAAAACATTTTTGCGATTTTAACCTCTCAGCACTCCTTCCCCCAAACTAGCTAGAGCATAATTAAATTTTAACCCAAGGTCATCGCTACTCAAACATATCAAGTCCACTATCCTTCTTAGCCTATCAATCAAATCAGACTGATTTTAGTCGGTATCGAGCTGAGAAACTGATTTTCAGTTCTAGGAGAAAAAATAAGATAAGAATAAATATCGCACATGGCCAAAAGTGGTCGTAATGATTTTCTAAGACCCAAAAAGGGAGTTTAATTTGGAGGTGAGATAGGAGAGGAACAGCCCTTTTTAAAAGTCAAAAAGAGGGAAACCCTCATATCTCCTCTTCTAATTGAAAGAAGAAGGTGATTTCTGGATATGCTGTATAAGTTTGGATTGCCCATTGATCGGCTCAAAAAGCAACAACATTCATGCGATTTTAGCCCTTCAGCAGACATGACTGAATTTTGATCTGAGGTCAGCTCCACTTTTGGATATCAAATCCGACGCCAATCTAAGCCTATTCCTCAAATTTGATTGATTTTGGTCATTATCGAACTGAGTGAATGATTTTTAATTTGGGGGGGGGGGTTTAAAACGTAAAAATGATAATAAATGTCTGACGTGACCAAGAATGACCATGGTCTTCTAGAACTCTAAAACAAATGTTCTTGATATCCCTCCCCTCTTCATCCGCTGTAGGTCGATAGAGCGTAATAGCCTGGTTTTACATGACAATATAACATAGAAAATCAAGATAAAAACCGACTTACTCGAGTGCCCAATATTGAAATTTAAACGGCGATAAGTGGGAGAATTTTTATAATGTATTTCAGATTATTCTAACAAAATTTCGTTTGAGAAAAAATTAAAGCCGCTAATGGTATAAATTTTTCATCTAACTTTCATTGTGCCTGAGCTGGAATGAAAATCTGATGTCACAGCTTTCAGAATTATTAAAAATTCAGCGTCTAAAGTAAAAAATGATGACGCTTTGTGATATTTTATTTTTTTATTTTTTCACGACTTCCCCTAATCCTTTTCTCCATAAAAATCGTTTATTTGATTTCATTTCAGTCTGCTTATACTCAAGTTCAAAAATAAAATTAACCTAATACCGGTTGTTCATTCGATTCCAGTACCCGCTCCAGAATTTTCCTCACAACATGTAGGTTGGTACTTCTGAATCCAATGGAAATACGCGGTTATTGACTATTTTCAAATTAAAATACATGTTTTTTCTACATTTTAATCACGATTGTTGACAAATTTTTCGAGCTGTCGACAAAAATAAACCTAGTTACATGTTGCCAACCTGCATGTTGTGAGGAAAATTCTCAAGCGAGTGTCGGAATCGAATAAACATTCGGCAATTCTAAAAAATGTTATATCCAAATATTCAATAAAAAATAATAATAATAATACAAAATTAATTGAAGAAAATTCTAAATTTATCCCTGAAATTATTTCTAATTCTATCTCTGTAAAATCAAAAGGAATGCGATTTAATTCGATATCATGTTGCTAGGGGAAGAGGAGGGGGGTGGTCAGTATTTTTATAGGTCAAAAAATACGTTTTTCAAAATATTTGTCAAACGCTCGAAAGAAATTAAAATGGAAAAATTCATAACTATTGGTAAATTTCGACTCATGATTTTAATAACTCTGAATCCCAACAGAATTAAACTTCAAAATTACCAATTATAAACCAACTGAGCCATCGAATATCTAATCAAAATCGAACAATTATTTTATAAACATGTGTATCCTGCATTGTTTCAAACTTCATAATCACATTCTCATAATTTCTCGTCGAATATCAGCACACGACGTGATTTCGCTTACCAAGACCTTAGTGCATGTACCATACCGTCAGTATTTTCTCAGAAATAAAAACCATAAAAAATCCTTACGCAGCGTAAAATTCACATTCAAGTCGCCACGATTCCATTCTCTTTTCTCACTCAGCACATCCTGACCGGTATAGCAGTTCAATATATAAACCTGCTAAATACCTCGAGAACTTACTTACCTACTGAAAATAATATTAAGAAGAAAAATCTTTATCAACTTGGCATTATTTCTTTCGATGTTACTTTTTACTATTCGTACTTTAGGTGCCTAATTTTTATAACTATACGATTTTTTATCGCAAAATGAATCATCTTTATAATGTATTTACCTTATCAGTTAAACCAAGCAACTAGCAAGATGCGAAACTTGGAAAAAATTGTATTTCCCATTAACTAATTCAAAGTTCAAATACGATATTCAACGTGCACTTCGACAGACAGCGTATCTCGGGTCTTTGTTTGATTCTTTCTTTCATTTTCAACCTTACTTTTTTTCCTTTTATTCATTATTAACGTACATGCACGTACTTCCATTATCCAGCCATATGGAATATGCTTTGTGAAAAATAAAAATAATAACCGAACAGTAGACTAGCGCAATATTTTCTGACAGATTCTTAAAGCTTTTGAAAAATCCCACTCGAAATAAAAAATGCAGCAACAAGTCGATTTCTGACTTCGAAATACCTATTTGAAAAATTAATGTACGTAACAACGAAAAAAAAAAAAAAAAAAAACAGAATAACGAAAAGTAGACACAATAACCTACATAACTTCGAGAAAAATTGGGCTAAAAATATCAAACGATGATTGCGATCTAATTTTTTTTTTTTTTTTTTCGAAATATTTAAAAATGAATTTTTTACGAAGATTTAGTGTAACTTGTTCAATTATTCAGTTGCATACGATTAAAATTAAATAAATAATAAGATAGCAAATGGTATACCAATATAAGGACAAGTTACAAATCGATTGATAACCCGGCCATTAATAATTACTCCCACATTAACAAAACTATACCCTTTTACCAATTCGATGATTATTTAATGATTTTTTTTTTCTACACGAAATTAAATTATTCGAGCGTCACTTTGTGTCCGTCGTGTCGCTCGTTCGTGAGCTGATTAGTGACATAATAAAAAATTGAATTTCGTATACGTTTGATCATTGTCATAACGAATTGTGTTCATCACTTAAAACAAAATTTTCAGCTAGTATTAAATTACGTGCTCGGTAAAAATTTTTCCTTCGAAGAGAATTTCACATTCTTGATCTCAAGTTATTAAAATTTTTGCATAACATCATTTAGTAGTTATAAAAGATATCAATGCCAAAAAAATGTCGCCACCCCCCCCCACTTCAGCACAGAATATCGAAAAACTTTTTTTGTGAAAAATTTTTGGAATTCACAGGCACTTGAGGAAAAATTATGATTTCAATCGAAAGATTTTTTTTTAGAGTAATGGTGGATTCATTGACATGAATTCTTTCAAAATTTTTCACTTCCTAGGCGAGGCGAGGGGGGGGGGTCGATAAAAGATAACTTAATGAAATTTTTCAAAAGCGTGTTTTGATAAGTGTAATTTTTAGATTTTTTTTTTCCATTTTGTGGCGGAGTTTGAGTCGCGATTAAAAACTCAAAAACTGTTCAAAAATGCGCTTCTTTCCAAAATAATGGCCAATATACTAAAAATGAATGAAAGTGAATTTTTTCAACGTGAAATTGTACATCAGATTACGTCACTTAAATGTTGACTAAGGAACGTAATTGCCGAATTGTGACCATGGGCATGGTTGTGTGGGGGGGGGAGTAAAGGGTAAAAATGCAAAAACGAGCCCTCTTTTTCCAAATTATTGACCCAATTTCAACTTTACTAAAAATTACATTTGCATATTTGCCATATATGTCGATATGAAATCGCCGGAAAGTCGTACCGAACTTTCTCAGCCTCAGGTTTGAAGCTCAATGGGACACCCTCTCCCTCTCCCGCAGTGGGGGAAATACCTAGGGTCATGTTTTTCGTATCATTTTCACATAAATCGAACTCCTCGAACACGATAGCAAAGTCAAGTTCACCATTTCACCTCGAAATGTTCAAAATAAGGTTTAAAGCTAAATTGTAATTCTGACTTCAAATTCAAAAGTTCTTAAGATATCAAAAAAATATTGTCTATAATTTTTTTCTGGAATTATTATTACATATTTAAACTTACCTAAAATGGATATCAGTAGAAAATTTAAACAAAATTCATCTTTTTTCTAACAGGTGTTCAAAAAATTTCAATTTTGCATTTTTTGAACAATATTCTAGAAGGAATCTTTCTTAGAAAAGCCCTCCTGAAATGAACGTAGGCCATCAACGTTGAATGACATAGGCATAATATTTCAATCTTAACCCCTCAACAGTCGATTTTAAAGGGGTGGTTAAAGAACAATTTTACGTGTTTTTGTCATTTTTTTTTTACATAGGTAGTTAAACCTGTATTTTTGAGTAAATTGTGAGTGAAATGAACCAAGTTTCAAAAATACGAAAAAAAATAAGAATAAAAATCGCTTCTGTGATAAACTGTACCCTTTTGATGAATTCTTTTCCAAAAAAAAAATTTCCAATTTTGCACAAAATTCTACAAATGCAAAAAATTGCATTTTTTCAATGTACCTGAAAAATTAGCTATGGTAGTAAAATTGAAACTGTACGTCTGCCCGATCGCCTATCGTTCAAACTGACGTTCTACATCTATTTCACAAGGACGTTTCTCAGAAAAATATTTCTTCATACTTAGATCTTTAGGAAATTGCGAGAAAAGGCGAAAAGTGACATTTTTTGAGAAAAATTCTGTACGTAATGATCATTTTAGATATAAATATGTATAATAGTTCAATTTTTTCACAATTTTATTTTCAATTTTTGAAAAATTTCCAACTTTGAGCCAGTTTTGAAAGTTGAAAAAATTAAGATAGAGTAGATACTTAAATTTTTACCGCAACGTTTTCAGGTCATTTTGTAGCTACTGTGACCTCGTCGTGTCATTTGCAGTTTTCCAAAATGAAAAATTCTTCCCTCCCTATTTACCACTTCTGTGAGTCTGATCAAAATCTAGGATATGTTCTGCTTTTCGAACTATCCTAATACGTATATTTTACGATAAGATGGATCAGCTTTGCTGACGTAATCATCCCTCGAATGTCATTATTCCAAAAATGATGATATTCGCGCAACTGGTAACACTGCTTTTTCAATTCGCATTATTTTTTCAACGATATGGCATTTGACCACAATCTCTAATCTCTAATCTCACATTGAAAATATCAAAAGTAAAGTAAAAATATGAAACGACAGTAGAACGATAAATTTACGCACGTTCGTCGCTGGCAACACTGCAAACGCGATGTTTTCAAGTTGGTCGAAATTTTTGCAATAGTTACACTACAAAGATTTTGAATTCTAAACTCGGCTTTCTTCGCTTCTGCAAAGAGTTGGCGTTTGCGAAAAAAAAAAAAAAAAACGACTCGTACGTGCGCGATAAAATAGTTTATCAATTTCTAACGCTATAAAATTTATTTCGAAGAGCTTTTCGCTACGACGAATCGTTGACATTATATTATTTCTCGTTCCGAGTAAAACGGTACTGGTACTGCTGCTGTACTAAATAAAAGAATATACCGAGACAGAGTTTCTTATTCGTTTCGAGTATTATACGACAATACATTATCTATCTACGTGTACATAAAAAAAATAAGCAGAAGAAGAAGAAGAAGAAAACCCTCCTCGTATAACTGAGCGAATACAAAAAAATACGCATAATTTTCGTATTTTTATTCAACATCGACAATATCATCGCGAAGAAACGCCAGAAGAGGGATGAAATCGTAAAAAAAAAAGCTATAACTTGGTAGAATTATCTCTCGAACCAAGCAAGCAACGATTTTACTATTCAGTACGTTGGCGTGGTGGTTCGATTGATCGAGTGGGCTTAATAACGACGACGATGCGTTATCGGTCGTGAAAAATAAACACGATGAAGGAAAGTACGAAAATTAAACAATAAACGCAGGTAACATTATAAAGGAGAGAGGAGGAAAAAAGGCAGAAAGTGAAATAAGGTCAATAGAATAGCCAATTGAATTGAAACTGTTACGTCGCTCGTTTGTAGTGAAGAAAGGCAAGTACATAATACACGTATAACGACCATTACAACAACAACAACATCAACACAACGTCTTCATTGACTGAACACACAGATGAGCACGAAACACGCATATTACAATAAATAGACTTTGAGCAAATGTTTCGGCCATATCGCTTTTCACTAACTGTACTTTTGCCTATTTTCTTTTCTATTTTTTTTTCACCAAATTATATCACGAAAACGCAAGTAGCTATAGCAATGATAAAATCATCGTGTTAATTATTATTATAACCTTCACCAGGCCCGAATTATAAAGGGGTGCCCCCACCCATAAGGGTTCTATTTCAGTATTTTGAATCAATTTTTTCAACAGTGCAAAGCTTCAGTCTTATAGAAGAAAGAAACAAGTTGTACATAAAAATGTGAAAAAATTTTCACTCTCCTACGCTTGGGCATTCGACAGTAACTCATTTTTTCCTTTTCGAGTTTTCTTTCATAATTAAACTTCGATAAAATCAGTCAATGTGAAGTTGAAGATATTTTTAAATAGAAAATTTCGTCCAAGCCTGGACACCTTTGGGACCTGGACTTTCTACAGAATGTGTAAATTGAACAAATTTTTCCAAAAATAGTACATTCTTCGGTTACTAAAACGAAGTGTTTCTCCTAAAATGTTTGCCTTCTCTTCGTTCGGCCATATACAATCTTACAACTACAAAAACATTGCTGTTTATGAATAGCAAATAACAGGATTTGAGTAAAGAATCATACATAATTGTAGTTGACATTTCTTATAGCTTCTCTTTACCTCCCTCAAAAATATGTATTTTGAAAAATATTCGAATAAATTCATTTTTATAACGTTTTGAATTTCGTGTGCCCACAAAATGAATGAAAAAATCATGTTTAAGAATGAGGGGAGGAGGGGTGGAACAAAACAGGTGCACTCAAAGGTACCATCATCCCCGGGCCTACCATGCTCTTAATCTAGGCCTATCCTTTACTGCAATATTTCAAGCTTTTCCTTTTATCAAGTATTTTAGGCTTTAATACGGATACGCAAGCTGTACAAATTCCTCACGCCAATCAAGTTCGAACATTATAGGCTGTAATTGTTAATTTGTACATATTAAATAAATTTAGGTACACACGACACACGCTGGTATACTCGTCATTAATAAGTAGGTAGTGGTTACTTATAACATAGTAACTCGTTTTTAGTGAGTAAATTGTATTCACGCAGATATAACAGGCAAAGTGAAGGGGAGAGAGAGAGAGAAAGAAAGACAACGAGCCCCAATGTAGGCAATAGGTACATTGTACAGTGTGCTTAAAAAATCTTCCTCAATTTCCATCATTTTGTATCGCAAAACGATTTCACGAGAATAGATGACACTGATTTTTTCAACGCAGCACAAGATACCCAGAAAATCGTGCAATACAATTTTTTCAATGAGAAATCTGATCGAAATAAAAAAGGAACGAGCGTAAAGCATAATTTTTTTTCGGACAGTGAATTATTAATTGTACTTTTGTAGTCGTAAAATTTTCAAACCGGTTCAACGATTTTCAATCATTCTCTATTAATTTCTCAAAAGATGCCTGCGTTAAGAACAAAGACATAAATAGTACGATAATAAAAATTGTCCTCATTTAAAATTTTTACGAGCGAAAAATAAGTATTTATCGGCAAATTTATACCAATTCAATATAAAACGATCACAAGCGAACCTTTCAAACAATACCCGCCTTCGATTTGAACAAAACGAAACTAAATCGAAAGCGCATACCAAAAAACCCAACTAGCCAAAATTTCAGCCGCCCAAGTCAATTCCTCGATTTTTGAAGAATTTTCAAAAATTAAAAAAACACTGCTGAACAGAAACCATCCAGGATAAAAAGTTGAAAATTTGATACCTGCCTAATTCTGACCTGCTGAACCGAATTCAATAATTCACCATACCATAAGTGGATTTAAGAGCGACGCGGAAGGATTAAACTTCCTCAGAAACAGAACTAGCCTGTCTAAAAAGTTTTAAGCGATTGAATTTAAAAAAAAATGCTCAAAACGTGATGAAAATCAATGAAAACATAGAAATTTTAACAATATTTTGAAATGATTCTGCTAATAGCCCTGATCTTTTTTCTCGTAAAACCTACAAAATTAAAGTTGAATCTTTGAAAAACGCACCTCTATTTCATTGACACATTTTTATCAAAATTTCACTCTCGTTGTGCTCAGGCATTCATATATTTCCATTTCACGCCAACAATTAAACTTCCAACCACCTCCTCCTCTCTCCCCACCTACCACCACAGCAAAAAATTTTCAAATAGCTCAAATAATTTAAATATTCATTTCATTCTATTTCTGTTTACCAACCTGGAGGCTTAGCTCCCCCCTCCCATCACCAAACTCCACCTATGTACCAACCGATCTGGAGTCTCCATAAAATATTTATTTTTTCCAAAATCCTGGAATTGCTCTACATTGGCTGGAAATGTACATCAAAATTTGTACATCGATGACGTATATTGGGGGCCCAACCAACAGACTGATGTAAATTTTCAACTTTCTATATTGATGGGACTGGTGAGGGCATTTAGTGGGATCAAATTAACAAAATTAAGCCAATAATCAATAAAAATCTATATATTTCTCAATTTTTTGAATTTCGGCGAAAATTGAGTACTCTTGTGCTCCATTTTATTGATGGTAATTTTTTCAACTTTTATAAACATATTCAAAAAAGTTGAGCTTTCAAAATTTTGACCATCATTTCCGAATCTCCTTTGGATTACCTATAAAACCGTGCAAATAGATTTACCCAAATCTAACCAATGTCGAAATATGATCACGATTATTCGAAAATTACAAGGGTCACCCCCCCTTCTCATCTTAAGGGCTAAGGCCGAAATGAGGGTAGTTCCTGGAATCACTGAATACTGTCAAACGCATGGTTGTAACTAGAAAATTAATTTACCAAATAAATTCTGGACCATTTTCAACCATTCCTACTTTCTAGTCAAATTTTGATATTTTTGAAAATTTTTCAATTGCCACTAAAAGTGCCCAAAATTGACTTTGGCGGCTAAAAGTTTAGCTAAAGAGTATTAAACGCGCAACCAAATGAACAAATCAGTTTTTCAGCGAATTCAAGCTGGCGAGTATAAACACAAAATACATAAGTATTTTTCATCAATTCGCAATCAATTTTCAAATTGTGCAAAGAAATGAAAATTTAATCACAGACTCCAAAATGATTTTTAAAAAGAAATAGGAAGGAGTTGCTATTTATTAGAAATTCATTCCTCAGTAATTTCGCTTCTTTTGTCCAGAATTTCAAAATTTATTTTCCCCTTCTCTCCACACCGAAACTAAAAATCATTTGTTCAGCTCCATATTGACCAAAATCGATCAAATTTGGATAATAGCTTTCGATTGGTGGTAGATTTAATATTCTGGAATAGGGCTGACCTCTGGTCAAAATTCAGTTATGCCCAAATTTGAGTGAGGGGGTCCTGAGGGGCTAAGATCTCAAAAATTGTTCCTTTTTGAGTCAATCGATAGGCGATCCAATGCAGTATAACATATCCAAAAATCAGCCTGCTGGGTCAATGAGGTGGGAAGATATGAGGGTTTCTTCCCTTTTTGACCTTGGAAAAGGGGTTTTCTCCCCTATCTTCCCTCCAAATTGAGCTAAGAAGTTGAAATTTGGTCATAGATTTAGTAGGACTTTTTAGCTCCATTGCACCCCCCTTCTCTTTACCACTGATTAGGAAAAAGCGGTGCTTTTTTCAATCTACATAATAATTACATATATTTCAGGAAAATCGAACTGAAAATTTTTGCAATGGTTTTTTTTTTTACTTGACGTTTTTTTTGCCCCATTTACCCTAAAGTCATGCACATGGGTTTGAACCTCCCTAAGACCAATTAATTTCCGCATGAAAAACCAGCAAAATTCAAAATGCAATTAAAGCTTAAAGACCGGCTTGAAAACCCATTTTTTTAGCCCCTCCTTTCTTGATGCATCACAGAATTTGGAGGGTTCGATCTTTCAGACCTACTGCGCACTATTACAACTCAGAAATGACGGGGAGGGGGGGGGGGTTGACTTTGTGGCCCTTTTGCATTCCATTTTCCGGGCTGTTTAGTGGTTGCTTCAGATTTAATTTCATAAGACTTCTTCATAAGTGTTTGTCAACTATGTTTCATTTTTTTTTTATTTTTTGAGTTTTTTCCTCGCATAACTCACTTCCAAAATGAGCTAAGAAGTTGAAATTTGGTGTATAGGTCTAGTATAAGTCTAAGATGTGTCTTTCGGTGGCGACGACTGTTTAGTCCCATTGTATCGCCTTACCCGTACCACTGATTAGGAACGATGCTTTTTTTCAATTCACATAATTGTAATATTTCACGAAAATCAGACTGACCATATGCATTGCTGAACTTCAAAACCTCGTTAAAGTAGCCCCAATCAACTGGGGAAGTTGAAATTGGATTTTTTAACAAGCTTTTTCCACTCATCGAGGCTGCAAGTTCGAGTAGTTTCTTCAATAGTAAAATAAAGCCAAAAAAAAAAAACTGTTTCACAAATGCTACATACGCGTTTTCCATAAAAATAAATTCCTAATACCAAAAAAATCATACATTTTAGCCATGCTGCCAATGGTAATCATGGCTGAAATTTTCCACTATCCTTCATTATCACTCGTCCCATCCATATCGTTTGAAAAATGCCACATCTCGTCGTTAAAATCACCATCATCATCATCATTTCCCCATCTTCATCTTCATCGTGCTGCGAAAGTGCACTCGGCACCGAGACAAACTTACGAGACATACGGTGGGAGTTTAGTTGGCTGCTACTGCTGTTACAACGTCCCTTACTCTCCTGTCTTCTCTACGGCACAGCTTGCACGGCACGCCATATAATACTAATTAGATTACGCGGGCAAGTGAACGAGCGCGAACGATCGCGTAATTAACCTTGTTGTAGTACAATACGTAAGTTGTATCGCGTACACTCGTACGTATGTCTACGTACCTCTCCTCTCCTCTCCTCTACTTACATAGAGAGTGAGAGAGACTTTCTCTAATTTAACCGTTTGCCGAATACGTATACCTGCCTGCGTATCTTACCTATCTGTCTATGTTCGACATACGCGCGGACATTCTTTCTTTTTTCTTTACCGTATCCCTCCTCCCACTTCCGCAACGTCACAGTGGCCAATTTCTTTCATCAACGTTCGTCGAAACGATGATCGAAGCGTTTTTCCCCGTTACCTGGACCGAACTGATGCGGTGCAAAGCGACACGACGTAACGTATCAAAAAAAAATAAAAATAAAAAATAAAATAATAATAAAAATCAACTTATCTGTCGCGCGGCCAGAAAAAACCTCCACGCATCGCAAATATAATTACTTACTCTTCGTACTGATAATAATGCGAGATTATACATTACTCGCGAACGCGGACGATTGAAAAGAGCGAGAAAACAAGGTGTCGCGAATACCGGTACGAACCGGTTTTCGCGATTTTTTTTTTCCTTCCGTTTTTGTTTTAATGGTCATGAAAGTTATGTAAAAGGAAGGCAGGCGGGAAGAGGGAGAGAGTAGTGCGTACGGATAGGCAAGCAGACGTGGGGTTAATTGCAGATTTTACACAATTAGCGCCAGCCAACTCGTTTAACGCGATACCTGGAATGGGACAAAATTACTTTTTTTTTTCCTTCAATAATTGTAATTTTCACGGCATAACATCAAGTACACTCGTACGACAGCGACATAAGAAACAGTCAACTTATATTTAAGAATAAATATGGAAAATTTTTTAGACGACCAAACTGTCTGATATCATTTTTTTTTTAATTTAATTTATATTCTTTTCATGGTGAATCACGATTGAACTATTAAAAACACCTTGAAACGTTGAAAATATTTTTGAAATAAAATGGAAGATTTCAGGATAGTGCGAATACTTTGATACAATTTTGACCATCCGATCGATATAAATAACCTAGATTCATGCTGAAAAAATCCAGTTTAATTTTTTTTCTCCACTCTGAATCTCACAAGTCAAGGAGAGCAGAATTTATATTTTTCATCTCTCTGTTTTCACTTCATCGATCATCAATATTTCAACAGTGATGGAAAAAATTTTCAGCACTGGGCAAATCAAAAACAGTCAGAATGTTGAGAATTGATATAATACAAATGTAAAAAAAATTAAATCAGTTTTACGTTTTTTTTTTTCAAAACATTAATTTTGGTCGCAAGTACACCACATGCCTAGGGTTTTTGAATCTTGTTACAATTGACATTAATTTCGACAGAGAGGTTGGATCTTATTTCACTGCAAAAAAAAAAAAATAATAATAACAAAAAACCTACACTGCACCTTCACCTACCAGTATTTTTGTTTTTAACAGATCCAGCAGACAGATTCAATTTTCGGTACAGTACATCGTTTACCTTATTACGTTTTATTTAGAGAAAATTGATCACGCCACCATTTTACCGCAAGAAAATCACTTTTGAGGAAAATCAGCAGATTTCTGTACTATTGTTTTTTTTATCTTAAGATAGTAAAAATGGTAAAAATGAACCCAATTCAACCAAGAACCAATTTTTAGCACTGTAACAGGCTGTTTACTAGTTCAAAAAATTCATAAATTTTTTACAGAATTTTTCGTCCAAAATACAAGTAATTTTTCAGTGAATCTTCGTTTTCAGAGTTGTTTATATTTATATTTTCTGTAAAATTTTCGCTCTCGCTTCGTTCGAATGCCATATTTATTTTAGCCTAATTTTCTATGTCATATTGTCAACGAAAACAGACTACTACAGTCTTTCTACCTGCGGCGCAGGGGGAGGGGGATCAATTTTAGAGCCCTAGAAGACCATTACAATCATTTTTGGTCATTCAGATATGCATTTTTACCCCCCCCCCCTCTTCCTTCAAGACTAAAATCATTTAAACTGTTCGATACTAACCAAAATCGCTTCAATTCGGCCAAACAGCTCAGTTTGGCAGTGGATTAAATGTAGATGAGTGGGGATGATGCTGGGTGAAAATTCAGTGATGTCCAAATTAGGGGGTGGTTGTGCTAAAAGGTCAAAATCGCAAAAAAAGTTTCTTTTTGAACCGATCGATGGATAATCCAAAGTTGTGCAACATGTCCAAAAATCAGCCTTCTAAGTCAATTAAGATGAGAAATACGAGGGGTTTCCCCTTTTTTTCACTTCGAAAAAGGGCTGTTTTTCCCTTATCTCTCTTCCAAATTGAGTTATAAAGTTGAAATTTGCTATAAACATTGAGTAGGGGCCCTAGATGTGCCTTTCGGCGATCTCAGCTTTTCAGCTCCATTGCACCATCTCACAGCCCCGGAAATCTTTTTTTGAAGTTTTTTTTTTTTATATCTTGAGTTTATTCCTCGCATAACTCTCCTCTAAATTGAGCTAAGAAGTTGAAAATTGATATGTAGATTTAGTTGAGGTTCTGAATGTGCCTTTTGAAGGTTTCGACTTTTTAGCTTCATTGCATCTCCTCGAAGCGCCAAAAATATACTTTTTAGTCGGTTTTTCTTATTTTTTGAGTTTGTTCCTTGCATAGCCCCGCTCTTCCCACATAAGGCTAGGAAGTTGAAATTTGGTATGAAAATATAGTATACATATGTCCTGGATGTGCATTTTTGGTGTTGTAGACTTATTATCCCCATTGCATCCCCTACCTACGGTTACCACACTAATTAGGAAAAGGCGATGCTTTTTTCAATTCAAGTAATTATTATATTTCACGAAAATCAGGCGGAAAATGCAACGCAAAACGATGCCATTTTTTGAATCTTCGTTTCTTAATTCAGTGCTATTCCTACCTTAAAAATATTCCAGCATTTCACCCCCTTCCCAGCATATGATCCAAAATCATGAAAAATTTCAACTTGTTTGATGCGCAAGTTTCGTTTTTTGAATGGGGAGGGGGGGAGGCGGAATTATCTTCCAATTTTTAGATGGTTGTGAAACAATTTCAAAAGCTTCATTTTTCAAAATTTGTGGAAACCCCTGAAGGAGAAGCAGAAAGACACAATTTCCTGAACTGGGGGGGGGGGTGTTGACGACGGAGTGAAAAATGGAAGAAAATGTAATTGAAGTACAAAAATAAGTTCAGTTTGTTTTTGGTGAAATATTATAATCAACAAACAAAAATTAAATCTGAAATAACCAGTGAACAGCCCGGATAATGGGTGGCAAAAGTACCACAAAGTTGAAAGCCCCAAAAGACACATTTGGAGCGCCACTAAAACAACACGACAAATTTTAGCTTTCCAGCTCAATTTGAAAGGAGGGAGTCAAGCGAAGAACTGATTTTTTTCGGGGTAAAAAAGCAAGAATTTCCTACACTTCCTTCTTCAACAAGTACGTAGAAGTATAATTTTTGAATATGTTAAACAACTCTCGATCTTCTAACGACTGACTTGAAATCGAACAATTTTCAAAAATTCTTGCCCCTCAGCACTCCCTTCCCCTTATTTGGACACAATGGCATTCTGACTCAAGGTTATCCCAACAGACTTATATTTAATCTGCTGCCAATATATGCGAGTAAATGATTAATATTTGATTTAGGAAAAAAAAAATGTCCTTAATAGTTTTCATGATTTAAAAACAGATTTTGTTGATAAGCCCCCCTCCCCCCCCCCAGTCGACATGACCCGATTTTCTTTGACAATGTAACATGTAAATCAGGCTAAGTGTAGTTTTCGCAGTTTTTGTACCCTTTTCACAAAAACTGTACAAAACATGGCTTTTTTTTGGTTTAATATAGAGTGGAAGGACGACAGATCGGGTGCATTATTTTCATTTGACGTCAAAGGTATTCGAATAACTCGAATATAGCCAGTTGAATATTTATAGCTGATTAAGCACGGTTTTCTAACTATTCATCCGAAATGACTGCAGAAACCATTTCTGTCATATTCAGGAGTTCCTCATTTTAGTGGTGCCATGTTTTTTCAGGTTTCCAAAGTTATCAACATCGAAAAAAATTAATTCCAAGTCTTTATTGAACACCCCTCTTACCAACTTCAACCGCTAATCTTTACTCAATTCGCTCGCTCGAAATATCAAAAAAACCTGCAAACACATTATACATCAACGAATCAAATCTAATCGACCATTTCAAAAATTCTCTCACTGACACAACAAGTCCAACACAGACAAACGTGAAATAAATAAATTACAAAATACATACGCAATAAAGAGAACGTTACAAAAAACTCACCTTAACATCGATATTATCTACCCCGCTGCCGATTCTAACAATAATACGTAAAGCTTTAAATTTTTCCAAGTCTTCTTTAGTCAATATAATGGTGTGCCACATCAGTGCGCCGACGGCTTCGTTTAATACCTGCAAGACAATGCGGAGAAATAAAAAAACCAGAGTAGAGGTACGATAAATCACACGGCTGCCACCTCTAATCGGATCAATTAAAAAAAAAAAAAAAAAAAGGCAAAACAAGTACTTGTACAAAGGTTCGAGTGTATTGAACCTCCCCTTTGCTCCTTTTCCCTCCACACCCCTTCATAACACCGGTACCTATACTAAAAAAAAAAAAAAAACAACACTAAGGCAGGTACTCACCTTTTCGTGTATTTCGGACGTGGACTGTGCATCGCAAAAGGCGACCGTGGCAACATCTTTTAAAATTGGCATTTCAATCGAACAATCGCGACCGTCAAGCAGAGCGACCAGCGGCCTACTCTGCATGGGGCCATTAGTAATCGGGCCGCGTAAATTATCAATCCTAGGTCTTTTAGGCATCATCTTACGTTTGTCCATTGTACCAGAGGCACCGAATACTCTTCGTTAAAACGCGACGTGTTTCCGGCTTTATCGTAATACTACCAATATCGAACACACACACACACACGCATACAAATGCAACGTACCGCAAATTACGATAAGCAACTTTTTTATCAACAACACTTTCAATCACTCGACTACTAATCGAGATAATTCGACAAACACACGTGAATCGAATCGCAGCCTATTATCGACACAGCACATGAAACTATGATATATTACTAATAAAATAATGGTAGGTAAATTCACTCGCGAAAATTACGGCAAAAAAATCTTACAATAAAATTACGATAAAAAAATGAAAAACTTTAAAAAAAAAAAAATATCGCTTAAAGCACACGTACGAGTATATAATAATTATTAAAATATAAAATAGCTAGGTAACGAATTCACACTATTAACCACCGAAACTTTTATTATTACACAATACCACTAATCGAACGAGACGCGAAAATCGTCTGCTCGCAATTTGTTTCGTTCCGGCTTCCGTTGTCGTGGTTGGCGCTGTCGTTTTTGTTCCTTGGTGTCGAAGTATAGCGAACCGCCTTCGATGGATTAAATACGATTATTATTCGTTATATCGAAGAATCGTTTTTTAAACGGACGATGACTAGCGATTCGTTTCATAGTGAATTCTTCATACGAATAGTTGAGTTGTACAATTCACTTGAGATCCTGGCGACAGAAAGAAATTACAAATGTATCAGTACTAAAAATTAATACGTTATACACCGAACTCGAATAGCTAGCTAGTCTGGGTATTACCGATAGTAAAATAGCTTAAAGTAAACGCAATAATAATAAATGGTGGGGCAGAGAGAAGTTCCGACGATAAAAATTTCAATCGTTCAAAAATTCATTACCCAGTCCGATGTCGATACCGATCAATGTCGTATAAATTCGCTCATTTGGCTCGGTTTACCTACACAGGTAACCTACAACGTGTAAAATTAAGATCATTTAGGTCAGCGGAGAATATCGTAAAAAAATTATGGACCTTTTTATACCGATACCGATCGATGAAAAATTAAAACTCGAATACTAATTTGAAAGGCATTCTTTTAACGATCATATTATTTAGATATAAGGGAAAGAAGCTTTTACAGCTTTTTAAACCTTGAAAATCATTGGTTATCAGTAACTCGTCCAAACTCGTAGCATCAAGAAACTAAAACTAAAATTTCCGAAGAGATTATACGTATTACATAGTACGTAGGATCGTTAATAGACAGAAAAGTAAAGGAGAAGATCGTTTGTCTCAAAGGGATTTCTATATGTATATACTTTTCAAAGCTCCTTAGTTCGTACTAATCGCAATATCAATATTTGTTAAAGAGACGGAGTAAATTTGATACTATTTCGTCTCGTAATAAATATAAAAAATAAGAAACCTAATGGGTATCAAAAAGAAAAACAAATGTCTGCAATTCGTATCAGTTTTTCATTTTCGAAAATTACAGCTGTGCACGAACGTTTTGGTCAGTTGACATCGTGAAATTGATCTCAACTTTCCATAAAATGCAATTCGAGTGGGAAAAACTGGTTCAAGAATTTAAAATCAACAAAAAAAAAAAAACATTTTTTCGAAATTAAAATTCAAAGCAAAACTACGAAAGAATAAGGCAACAAAAGGTGTAGTGAGGAATCAAGAAAAAAATGAAGCCTCGTACACTCGTGAAATCATTTAGCCAATAAATCAAAAAGAAAATACAATTATTACAGTTGTTTTGTTTCAAACAATAAGACTCAATTTTCAAAAAATCTATTTGAATAGCACTATCGTTATTTTTAGCATCAGTACATGACATGGTACAAATTTTGATATTTTTTTCTTTCTATTTTTCTTAGGAAAGATGAAGCGGAGAGTAAAAAACATAGCCTAATATCATCAAAAAACCATGTTACAACCTTCAAGTAACTGATTTGAACGTAAGACTCCTTCCTCTATTTGCTTCAAAATTTAAAAAAAAAAAAACCGAAAAAAATTAAAGTTTTTTTGCAGTGATGTGATAAACGTTGTAAAACAAAAAAAAATTTGCAATTTTTTTGTCTTTTTAAAAAAAGTGCAAAATAACTTTCACAAATGGCAAAAACCATACCATTTTTCCAAAATTGTTTTGAAAGGGAAAGTGAAAATGAAAAAAAAACTTTTATTTATAATGTATGAATGATAAAATCACTTTTTTTACTTTTTCATCTTAAAATATTCAATTATAGGTGGAGCTGTCAGGAGAAATGCAATAAGACTCAAAAGTGGAAACCCCCGAAAAGCACATTCAGGTCTCCTACTAAACTTACATATTAAATTTCAACCTTCTACCACAGTTTGGGGAGGTTAGAAGGGTGAAATAACGTTTTTTCGAGGTCAAAAAGGGGAGAAATTCCATATCTCTCATCTTGATTGACCTAAAGAGCTGATGTTTAGATACATTAGACAACTTTTTACTCTCCACCGATTGGCTATAAAAGAACCAATTTTTGGTAATTTTCTCCTCTCGGTACTTTTTCTTTCATAAATTTTGGGCAAAACTGAATTTTGACCTAAGGACATTCCCAATCAAAAGCATGAAATTCATAATCAGCCCAAGCCCACTACCCAAATTGGATCGATTTTGGTCGGTACTGCGATAAGCAGTTCATTTTTTGTTTTTAGGGGAAGCTTCTCCCCTTCTGAAGATCCTATCTCCTTTCATAAAAATGCATGTATTTCCTTTTCTATTGGTTCAACAAAAAAAATATATAAAATAAAAGTTCTTTCTGGAAAGTTTCTCTATATTTTTGATTATAGTAATAATTCCATTTGAAGCAACCCTTGCGCCTCAAATTTCAAAAATGTACTCGTACAAATATTCAAAATCAAGTTATTCTTATTTATTATGAAAAATATCAAACATATCAGAAAATGTGTGATCACAAAAAGTATTTAGAATAAAATTTGACATCTAAATCGTTCAACGCAATACCCCCCCCCCCACCCTGTTTTAAAAGGTTACCTACTAGAGTGGATCAATTTCTGCAAAATTTAATTAATTACCGAATGACCTCAAACTAACATGATGAAAATTTTAGCCTTCAAAAGCTCTACCGTTCTCAGCCAAAAACTCAAAGCTAAAAAATATCAAAAATTTTAAAAATTTGTAAAACATAAAATTCAAAACATTTGAATAAAAATGGGTTCAATACTGTTATTTTTATCCAAAATAGTCAACAGTGATGATTTTTTATCTCTACCTTCGATTTAAGTTATCTACATTTCAGACTAGCCTTTTCATTTCATAACCTTTTCCTCTTATTTTCACTCTCTTTCAGAAACAAAAAAAAAATTTCCTCTATTTTCCCACTTTTTTCATACATTTTACAACAATGAAATAAAACGCATATAATATGATAATTAAGAATGAAATTCGTGAGTATCAAGACACCTGACTCATTTATTCAACTGCAAAGCTCAAAGTATAATATGTACCGAATGTGAAAAATAGAAGTACGTGTACGTACATAATATTTGTACAAACGTCGTATGTACGCATACCTCTCTCTACCTACTCAGATCTCACTACCAAGTATAAGTAAGTACACATACGTACATATACATACGTAATAATGATGTGCACAAAGTATAAAAAGTACACAGTATACATACGAAAAGGTGACGAGTACATAATGTTGCGAGTTATACGCTAAAATAACACACCACCACGCCAATGTATTACCACGTATTATACGCATAATACACTGCAGGCGACGACGACGACGACGACTACTACTACGACGGTGGTTAGAAAATGGGCCGTAGCATATCAACGCCCAAACGAAGCGTCTAAACTTTCAACTTAATTATAAAGCTTAAAGTTGGTTGATAACGGTGGTAAAGACGAACAAGAGTTGGTATACATAGACATACACGTACCCAACGAGTGCAATAGAAGGAGTGAGGGTACCCGCGCTGTATCCTTCGTCCTTTCAAATTATACAGAACGAGCCAAGTGCTTATTGTCAAGAGCAGTGATTATACAGACAGAAAGTTTTACCAGCTGCTGCTCAGCCCTTACGCTATCATCGCTTTTACCACCTTCATCTCCACCACCATTGCGCTGTTACTGTCCTCTCATAAAACACCTTGTTACATACACATTTTAGTTCACTTTTGTGCATAGGTCTGGGTATACTATGTGCACTACGTACAAGACTCTCTTACTGTTTCAACATCGACTACAGCCAATAGGTTTAGGTACGTAGATGTACTCGTACTTACGAACTCGTGTATATCGTATATCGTATATCGTACGTACGTACGTACGTATGTACGAGTATATTAAATGAAAACGAAACCTGTATTTTTGAATTTCTATACGAGTACCTCCATCTATGTTACCATAATATACCTCAAGAGTAGTACATCTACGTAGTACTATATCTGTATCTAGCTACTTCAACATTTTAATCATCAAGAGGGTCGCGTCGACGACGATGTATACGTACTTGAGAATGAATAACCGAAAGAGGCACCGCACCGGACGTCGCGCCATATTCGCCTGCTTTCCATACAAACGTTTTTTCATTTTTTTTTTCGCGCCGAGAAAATGAAAAAAAATGCAAATAACGAAGAAAAACGAGGATGTTAAAGTACTCGTGTGTATTAAACAAGAGGAACGAGAAAAAAAAAACTCGAAAAAAATACCTGCAAGTATTTGGAATTTGAAACATTGTACCATTTCTTCTTTATTTTTTTTTTATTCGCTCAAGTCTGTTTTTAAAACACTTTATTTTTTCACTTGCACGTATTATAATTTGGCTAAGCTTTCTATTGATTTTGTTTAATTATTTATTTTTCCTTTTTTTTACGAGCCTTATAAAAAAAAAAAATCGATTCGTAAACGCGAAGGAAATTTAAGAATTTTCATACCATCTATCAAAACTTGCTGGAATTTTTAGATCCTGACATTTCTTGAGTTCTAATTGTGTTCAAAAATTATAAAAAAATTCAGGTACGAAAAATTGAATTATATTATGTGAGTAACTGACAGGGTATCACGAAGAACTGTTTTCGCTTAAAAATGCCCGATATAAAATGAATGAACATTTTGAGTACATATTTTATAATTTTTTCCCCAATCTTCTAATCAAGATCAGGTGGGGAAATTCTAACCATAAATTCGAGCTTATTGTAAAAAATACGTCCAAGATATTATTTTAAAAAAAAATAAAAAAATAAAAAAAACGAATTACTCAAAGTGAAAAAGGTGTCCGAAAATGTAGAAAAATATGATAGAAAATTGAAAAAAAAATGTAAAAAACATGCTTAACAAAATACGATAATTTATCTAAAACGTGATGATAAATTTAAAAAAATGATTGAAAACTTGGCAAAAAAAAATGATAATAAAGCGTAAAAAGTACAGAAATTTTACTGAAATTCACGGAAAAGTATTGATGAGTAAAATTTATCAAACATATAAGAAAAAATTTTGAAAAGTTGACAAAAAATTGATTAAAATGTGGGAAAATACGAAAAATTTATCGAAATTCGTGAAGAAGTGTCGAAAAAAATGAAAATTAATCCGAGATATGAAGAAAAACCTTGAAAATTAGTTTGAAAAATTATTTTAAAAAGTGATGAAAAAGTGTATAAGAAATAAAAATTTACCAAAATTCATGACAAAGTATTAAAAAATGGGCAAAAAATTTATCAAAATGTGTAATAAAACGAAAGGATTATAAAAATTCGTAGAAAAACTTTTAGACATGATGAAAATTTTCCAGAAATATGAAGAAAAATTGGCAAAAGCGGTTTGTAATAATGACTAAAAAATTTATAAAAATCGTAAAAGAACAGATAATTTGGTAAAATTTACGAAAAAATATTAAAAAAGATGAGAATTTATCAAAAATTTGAAAAAAGTTGAAAAATTATTTGAAAGTGAGTAAAAAAATTTATTAAAATAATGTAAAATACAAAAAATTTATCGGAAATCGTAAAAAGAAATGTTGAAAATTATGAAAACTCTCTTCAAATAGGTAAAAGAATCAAGAAAAATGGTGAAAAATCGTTTAAAAATGTCCCAAAAAAATTAATAAAAAAACGTAAAAGAACAGAAAATTTACCAAAATTTATTAAAAAATATGGAAATTTATCAAAATTGAGATGAAAAAATCTTGAGAAATTGCAGAAAAATAAGCATAAAAATTGATAAAAATGTGTAAAAATTTCGTAAAAAAAAAAATGTTGAAAGTTATGAAAATTCCTTCGAAATGCGAAGAAAATTAATTGAAAAATGATTAACAAAAGTAGATAAAAAAGCATAAAAGAACCGAAAATTTACCAAAATTCACGAAAAAGCAGTGAAATATACGAAAATTTACCATTAATGCGAGAAAAAAAAAACTGAATAATTGTTGGAAAATAATCAAACTGCGTAAAAATAAAAAAAATCACCGAAATTCGCGAAAAAAATGTTAAAAGCTCCTTTGAAATATGAAGAATAATAGTCTAAAAATGACCAAACAAATTGTTAAAAAAAGCGTAAAAAGAACAGATAATTTACCGACCGTGGTGTGATTCTAACGGGAAAAAAAACATTAAAAAATTTTCCAACAATTATTTCCTAATGAAAATGAGGTGATTACATTATCGAATCTTTCCATACGAAAATAATCTATTCCGAAGGAATTTTTCGAACGAAATTCGAATCTATCGTCGAAAATCCTCAATCATGCAGTAGTTCTTTCGAAAAACAAAATTACAACTACAACTTGGAAATATTTCAAGTGCTACAGCGCTTAATCTGGGCATGCAGTACAAAAACATAAAATTATATCTAATCCAAAATTCAAAATCAAACAAAATTTGATGCTCAGAATTCCCAACAAAATAATTCTAAACGTTAAATTACCAATTTTATCGCATTGTAAAAAACGTATAATTGGCACCACTGAAACATTATGACGTAAAATTTCAACCCCCCTCCCCCAACCTAAGACATACCTAACCTACTCGTGTCAAGAAAAAAAAATTAATTCGATTTGGCACAACCCGACCCATTCACAGTGACGTCACGACTCACGAGTATCTTTGGAAAAAGTGCCCAAGCGCCGTATAAGTTCAATTTCAAAAAAGCATACCATTAATTTCGAAAATTATGAATTCTTCAATATCAATAACTGAGGTAAATTCGTATCAATTTATTGCCCCACTAGTCATTTAAGCAGTCATTCATGATACTAGTCAATCTGGTACACCACTAAGCTAAGAATTTTTCTTAAACGATATTACGCAACTTCGTAGAAAAATTTTTCAACGTCGAGACGAAAATAAACATATTAGATAACATAATCTGTACTGGAATAATATTTTTATGCATTTGCAGTATCTGTATATCGTATACGTATGTAATGTATCATCACATATTATTACAATGATGGAATTGTAATAACATAACACTTTAGTCGACGTCACTCGAACCATAAAATACATATCTGAAGTACGAAAGACGAGTACGTACGGAATATTACGTACAATACGGTCGTACGTAGGTACGTGTATTCTCCCATATACGCTACACTGTATGAAAACATAAAACTGGCGAATTTCAAATATTCCTATACATATTGTAGTCAGATACGAGTATTATACGTATTGTACAATAAAAGTGTACTACCCACACACACACATTGATATACGCGTGTATCTGCCGATAACTTGATAATAATTTTTTTTTTTTTCGCTGCGCCGCGTCGCGTCGGGTTTTCTTTCATGGGAAGGCACGAAACACGTAATCGTTGTCGATTGCGTTGGTGCTCACTGCTCAGCGTATCTGTGTATGGGTAGGTCTGGATATGTATTAACTACGATAGACGTACGCATGTATTGTACCTCTCTATATATGTAGATCGTACTACATGCAATGTAAATGTATCCAACATAATATCTAGTACCTACGTAAAATTATGTTTTTCGGCGAAGGTTATGGTTGTTTTTGAAACGCTATCCGGACATGTTTTTAGTTCGGTTTTATCATCGATACTTCCAAGTATTTTACATCACGATGTGTACCACCGTCCATCACCAGCCAGCAGTACCTATCTTGATATAAGATTCTATGTTTTATCGATGATAACTTAACATTCGTGCAAATTTTCACATTTACCTGCGCCAAATTCGAGATAATGCGCTCGTGACGACAGCAACGACCAATGAAAATAAAATTTAAACCAATTTTTCAATTCAATTATAACGGTGCGATGATTTCGAAGATTTAAACGAATAAATAAATTTTTATCCACAAGTTGGTAAAGTTAGTAAAATTTTGTAACGATATCCTGTCGCAGGATGTACATTACACATGTATAGATGTACCGTACCGTACCGTACCGTACCGTACGTATATTTATTATACTCGATGAGCTAGCTACGACGACGATGATGGCAATAACGGCGGCACTGATAACGTAAGTACAGGTGTGCGACTGTGGGTGTGAACGTTATTTTAAAAATGTGTTTCAAAAAATAGCATAAATATACCCATTATCTATCACGATGGCGACGAATTACGCGATGAAATTCCTTCCCAATATTGGAAGTAAGCGAAGACCTACCTACTCGTACGTAATATTTCGTTTCGTTAGCAAAATCATAGCCGTACTTTTCCATTCGTCTTCAATATTTTTTCTATTTTTTTTACGTCGGTAATATTCCATGAAAACTGAAGCAAATATTTTCAGTTCATTTTGAAATTTACAAAAATATATATATGAGTTTTTTTTTTTAATCAAGCTCGCGGATTTTTTCTCTTTTTATTTACGAAAATGAAAAATTTTTCAAAAGAAAAATTTATCGCGTATCTACTCGACTCAAATTTCGAAGAATTCGAAATGTCGCTATCTTCCCGCATGAGATTTCTTGAAGGGATAGAATTGGAAATTGAACTTTTGGTAAAAAGATACAAATAACGCCCCAGCATCGGAGAAAACATCAGATGACGCGAAAAAAATTTCATTAGAATTTTTTTTTGGGGTTGTCTGAAAAAGCAATTTTGTCAAGTCAGCCTACGAAAAGTGTTTTTTTTTTCGATAGGGAAAAGAAAAGGAATGTAATTTCATTACGTATCGAATATTCAAAATTCATTTTATCAAAAAGAATGTGCATATTGATGTCGCGTGAAACGTAATATTATCACTTTTTTCTTCATCAATCGAAAAATTGAAATGAAAAACTGGGAAAAAAAGGAATCACGCCTTGCTAAAATGAGAAACAAAATATACGAGAAATGAAGAACCTACGAAAATCACAAATATGTAAACGCAATATATTTAATGAACTGGTGACTTTTGATTGCTATATTTTCATCATTTGAAATGAAATAAATGCGCTATAATGGTCAATTAATTTTTTCACGTTTTTCGTACTTTCCAAGAATATTGAGGAAATTTGAAACAGGTCGAGAGTTCTTTTTGTTTTTTTCAAATTTTTGTGGTATTAACGTGTTATAGTAGACCATAAGAGATTAAAAAATGTTTTCGCGATTTTTTTTGCCTCTCAGTGGTTCTAAAATCCTGCTTAAAAATTTAGAAAATGATTCGCTTTGACATTTTTTAAGGTAATAAACTAAGAATACAACAAAGAAAAGTATTTTTTTCAGTTTTAAACGCAATTTTGGGGTCCTGAAAAACAAAGAAAACCGCGAAAACTGTTTCTTTCGTTTATTATGACAAGTTAAGACCAAAAAAATTGGAAAACGATTTTTTTTATTTTTTATATAAATTTTGAAATTTTAAACCAAAGGACCGAGGTGGAAGGGAAGGAAGGGTAAAGTCAGGTAGACACTCCAAAATTTTTACCGCCTTTGTGTGACATAATTTTGCACCTATTTTTCATCAACCATCATCACCACCACCACTATCCCCCCTCCCACTTTAACACCATAGTAGATATTGGAGTAAATAACTGCACCCTCTCCTTATCGATTGGTTAAAAATGAACAATTTTTAGGATTTTCACCTCTCAGCACCCCCTAACCCAAATTTGGACAGAACTGAATTTTAATCCAAGGTCATACTCACTCATATATACCTAATCCCCCTCCCCTTCAAAAAAACTAGGCCTATTAAACCGAAATTCTCTCTTTATCATCTCACCCATACACTGATACTCAATTTACCGTCATGGGCTGAGTTAACTTCGGCAATATGACATGGAAAATTAGGCTAATTAATGTTTACTTTCCTTTCAATTTGCAAATAATTAACCAGGAAATAATGCCTCTGAAAATAAATCTTTCAAACTGTGAAGTAAATGCATAATACATAAGAGAGAAAATTTTGTCAACAGTACATTTGTAAGGACATTTATTTCGACTCCAATGATAATATTTTTCTGAAAACAAAATTAACCTCACTAAGGAAGCAGGAGAAGGGGGGGTGGTACAAAATCTAAAATTCCTAATGTGGATATCAAAGTGTGGGTTTTCAAAGATGCTGATTTCTAATTTAACAATAATTTTCCGCTAAAAATTGAAATGAGCTGGAGAGAAAGGGATACAAGCTCCCAAGTAATTCGCGCAATGAACTCGTTCAAAGCTTTGAGTCACTCAGAACACTATCGATTTGTAATTATAAGATCAACATACATTAGCACCTAAAAATATTACATAATGAGTAAAATTTCCAAAAAATGCCAAAACATGTACTGTAACCTAAAATTGACCTCCTAAACTAATTTTAGGCTACTTTCAATAAGTTCACAGTGTCTAATCAAATTTTAATTTTTCTCTGAAATTTTCGAAATGATTTCACGCTGGCAAAAAACACATATTTCCGAACTTGAATTCTTCGAAAAGCCTAATCAGTCCTACGTTATACCGAAGCCAAATTTTCAACAGATCAAGTTGATTTCAGTTTGGCACATGTTTGAAATTTAAAAGTTGGTTACCAGGGGGTTAAAAAATGAGTTTGGGAAAGAGGATGCAATATATGTTCGGAATTTAATTTCCAGTACTTTCCATCTCGTTGTTGAGAGGAAACCTAAAAATATTCTTCTTTTGCGCATGAATAGCCATTTATTTTAATTTTCGAACCCTCCCCAAAGACATTTTAATCAATTTCAGCAGCTGAAAATGCAGTTGTAGGATTTTAAACCTGATTTCCTACGTCATATTGTCAATGAAAACTAGGCTATTGTGGTCTATCGACCTACCGCTGATGAGGGAGAAATACCAACAAAATCCCTTTTGAAATCCTAGAAGACCATTACGACCATTTTTGGCCATGTCAGATATTTATCTTCATTTATTTTTTTTTCTCACCGAAATTGAAAAATTATTTGCTCAGATCGTTACTGACTATAATTCATCAAATTCGGAGAATATGCTTAAATTGACGGACCATTTGATATTCTAGAGTGGGGTTGGCCTCGGCTCGAAATTCAGTTATGCCCAAAAATTGGGGAAGGAGGTGTTGAAGGGCTAAAATTGCAAAACTTGTTCTTTATTGAGCCAATCAACACACAATTCAAAGTTTCATAACGTGTCCAAAAATCAACCTCCCCAGTCAATTTGAAGGAGAGATATGAGGGCGTTTTCCCCTTTTCGACCTCGAAAAGAACTGTTATTTCCCTATTCCAGCCTTCAAATTTAATTAGAAAGTTGAAATTTGGTTTACACATTTAGTAGGGGTCCTAGATGCGCCTTTTGGGAGTCACAACTTTGTAGCCTCATTAACCCCACACCCCTCCGCCACCACCACTGTTTAGCCCTTTCCATCTACCAAACTTTTGATCCATCTATTTCCATCGATCCTCACACCTAGTTCGAGTCTCAATAAGAAAACGTCACCTTACCCACAAATAATCGGCATCAGACGAGTAAGAAAGAATAATACGGGTGGGGCGAAATCAAAACCACATCTACGTTCATCCATTTCGTTAGCTCTTCAAGTACACGACTTAAACCTTTTACTTTTTGAAATACACGATAAATAAACAAATAGCTAAATGAAAAAATATTCCACCCACCATCCTCGCAGCAGTTCAAACGTGTCGTGTGATGTTTACCGACGCGAGCAGAAAATTCGTTTCGATGGGAACCCTCTATCTAATTTGATTGACAATTATTACACTTACTATAATACGAGTACATTACATATACAGATATACGATAGGAAAGTACAAAGTTGGACGTTATACGCGTTCGTTCGTCGTGGTTGTTTACCGTATTCGGGGCGTAAAACGAGGAGGCAGACGGCGACGCGACGTGACTCAACATGGCGCTAGAAGCGTTTGTCAGATTGCATTAACCCATAACCCTTCTCTGGCCCTTCTATGCACTGCAGTCTTTACTTCTTTGTTTAGTCAAAGGGAAAATCTATTACCGGCTTATTTGCACAGTCTGCCATACGTATGCCATATTTTACGTACCAATGCTACCCATGCTACGTATTAAATTTTCATTCATTTCTCTCTCTCTCTCTCTCTCTATTTTTCTTCAATGAACACAGTTACTTATCGTTTTCTTTCTTTTGTAATCGATTGATTATTCTGCCATCGGTTGGTAAGTGTGCGTTTTTTTTTTTTTTATGTAAAAAACTTTCTTAGACTCGATGGACACTGACCTCAGACCTAAATCGAATATCGCCTTTGTACTTGAAAAGGTCGCACGTCTTATACCTCATGAAAAAATTAAAAAGGCCACAATAAATATACAAAAAAAAAAAAAAGAAGGTAAATACGTAAGTACACATTTAAATGATCGTCTGTGTTTTCGCTACTATTGCCAATTAGGTATATGCTTACTTATGATGGATACAAAATAACTACCTATACACCTATAATACGTACAGAGCTACGTAACGTGCAGAAGTACCCAGTGAGACGATAAGCAAATACACAACGAACACAATGAATAATTGAAATAATACGAGCGCGTTCGACGATAAATATTTCAACGTTTGTTTTACTATCTACGAGTAAAAGAAAAAGAAAAAGACATCGGATAGATGGTAAGCGAGAGCGGAGAGAAGAAGTGATCTGCAAGACAGCAAAAAATCGAGTACCAATTCGCGTATTTTTACCAGCAAACGGCGCGGTGCAGCACGACCCACCACAGGTCGAGATGGTCTTCTGAAGTACGCAAAGAGTGAATATAGAGGTTAACGACGATTGGCACCAAGTACCACAGTACATAAGTAGATGAGAAAGACGAAATAAAAGTTGGAAAAATTTCGTTCACCTCGTACCGACGAACGACGACGTCGCATAGCAGCTATCTATGGCTATGCCACGTACCTGTAATTATCGGTAGGTATGCAATTTTTATCGCTAGCGATTACACGTATTTTATTAGACAGTCTTAGGTTGGCTTTTCTTTTTTCGCATTTTTTTACTTTTCTCAATTGTCAAATAATCGCCCGGTGCTGGGCGCGGTAACCACGCGATAACATCGTCGACGTAGATGGCGATTTCTTTACCGAACGAGAACGTTGCTGCGCCAGGTGTCCGCAGCGGAAGAAGAACAAGATCGAAGGAGGGAGCAATTGGGTTTACTTACACACAGATACTCGTATATACTAAAGACTCGGTACAGTGCAAATATTTCGCGAGTGGTTACCGAAGAATGCCAACGTAATAATAATTCGCCATTTTTCAAGTACCTATCTCTGTACCTAGGTGGGTAAAAATATACGTACTACTCGGTACTCTCGTTGACGTATTGCGTACGTTTTTGGGTCAAAAGTTTAGTCGTATTGTGATTTATTAAAGTTGAAACGACTTTTACGCTGGTGTATGTGTATAGGTGCAGGTAAACGTACCAACATAATGTCGTATGTACGTATGTATATTGTAATATAGGTACTAACTCGTGTGTTTAATGTACGTCTAACTCTACTAGAGTAGATATACGTCTACGTACCATACGTAGCTAGTGAGGTACATCTGTATACGTAGGTACGTACGTACGTCGCCGTAAACGTCGATATACTACTCTTGATACATCGACCAAGGTAAGAGAAACGAAGAGAACGAAGATCAAGATAGGGGTGCTGAAGATATACTTATACATATAATATAGAGTACGAACGAGGAAGAGAAATGGGAACAACGAATACCACTGCAGCCACGTCGTCATCGTCGTAGTCGTCTTAAAAGTATACGGCGGTACAGGAGGGTAAAAACTTTATGAAGTCGAAGCTTTAATTCTTACTACTACTTTGTTGTAAGGGTTGAAAGTTTTCAAGTTGAATGTTTAGCATATACTTATAGAGTGTAGTTAATGTTTAACTTTTGCGATAGTTTGTTTGCTTCTTGTACTAACTTGTTCCATAATTGCGGTGATTCCTTGGAGCTTTTATCACATACGTATACTGTGCTGCGTTTGTAGTACGTTCATTCGTTCGTTCGCGTTTGAAGCACAAGATAAATTTGAAAAATTTGTATCGAGCAACACAACGATTGAAAAATAATTCAGCAAAATGAAGTACCTAATACCGAATTTCAAAGTATTGCTGAAATTGGTAAAAAAAAATCATCGCAATGCGTTGCTTTTTAGGCCTAATTTTTGCTATTGTAAACGAGGTAAGAGAATTGGTCATTTGTTAAGTGAAAACAAGATGCACACCGGGATATTTTTTTCTTCAGTAGTGATAAATGTGCAAGTAGATACTGAAATGAATATCTGAAACCCAGAAATGGCACATCTAGGACAGCATGCCAAATTTCAACCATTTAGCCTCAATTTGACGGCGAGATATGCGTGGGACAAACTGGAAAAGCAAGAAAAACCAACCAAAAAACCGTTTTTTCGGGGTTGTGTGAGAGAGTGCCAGCGAGCTGAAAAGTTGAATCTCCTAAAAAGAACATTTCAGCGTATGAATAAATAACGCTTGAAGCATCCATGATTGAAGATTGCTTGGCAGAGCCAGTAGTCGAAAGGTAAATCAGAATTCAGCTTCGTAGATACATCAGGGATGAGTTCTCGAGGCCATCTGCCATATTTGCAGTTGAGTCATTGTTGTTGTAAGGTTTGAAGAGTGTGGTGGTGGAGAGTAGTTTCTATTGGTTCATCAGCTGAGTGTCTCAACATCGTGGGAGGTAGATGACCAATATAGGAAACTGAGCCATGTCGTCGAAGATGCCAAAGTACACCAATTTCAGTAAGAAGAAGGTCGAATGGTAGCTGCCATGTGACTCCTTGTCCGATAAAAGAGTCTGCCAGTGTTAATGGCCATTATTCTTTCAAGACGACAAATGATTTTTTGGTTGCATGTAGTGGAGAGCCGATGATAGAATAGGCTTCAGCAGTAGCGTAGCAGGGAACCAGTTGTGCCTAGATACATTATTCGTCGAGCCGTGTTTGAATATCCAAATGTGTTGTGACAGATTGTTGTAAGTGCAGGAATATATTTCTGACATTTTTCAACAATGTATTTGATATGACCATCCCAAGACAGGGAGTCATCAAGAACCACTCCAAGGTACCTCAGTGCGGTGCTTCCGTTGATTTCAACACCATTGATCGCGAATGTTGTGATTTCATCTTAGCGCTTCTGATTTTTGATGCGTTTGTCCACAACAATAATATCAGTCTTTTGAATGTTAAGTTGCAGTTGTCTTTTGTTTAAGAATGAGATTATTGCTTCTACAGCTATTTGTATGCGTGTCCGAAGCTGATCTGGACAATCAGCTGCAATAAGCAGCAATGTTATTATCTGCGTAGCATTGTGAGAAAGCCCATATCCATGTATTGTCTAAAACTGGAAGTATATCATCGAATACAATGTTCCACATATCAGGACCAAGTGCTCATCCCTCCATTTTTCTACACCATTAAACATTATTCTTCTTTCGGTGAAGGAACTCCGAATTAATCGAAGGAGATAACGAGGTGTTTTTATTTTGTTCAGTTGTGTCAAGATATCACACCATCTGGCATTATCAAAAGCTCCTTTTGATGTCCAGTGAAATTATTGCTACAAGTTTGTAGTATTTCAGAAACCTGTGAATCCTGTTCACTACTGCATTAACTGCTTCTTCACAACTGTGGTTGCGGTGAAAGCCATATTGGCGTTAATGTAGAGGAGAGTTTTCATCCATGTATTTTTTTTTTCCAAAAAATTGCTACAATGATTTGCTTGCCATCGTTAGTTCAAGAATCATCATCCGTACCTATCGAACCATCATTCATTCAAAGCTGCCGACTCCACCAATTATCTTGATCTCTTTCTCTGCGCTAAATTCAAGAGGACGGAAACGTATAACACAGACACAACAACACAAATTATAAGAACTCGAAAAAGAGCGAGAGAGAGTGAGAGATAAAGAAAGTAACGAAAAATTTCTCTCGAAAAAAAGAAGAAGAGAAGTTGAGAGAGAAAAAAAAACGAAAAACTTACGGACAACTTTTCATTTTCGCGTCGATATTCGAAAAAGACTTAAACTTTTATTCCGTAAATGTCGCTCACAAAACGCAACGGAACGCTATGCTACAAAAGTTGAACAGAGAAGACTGAGAAACTCTTCGCAACGAAAATTGTCGTTCAGCGTAATACGTTGAGCGGTCTCCGTTGTCGTTAAAATGTAGGTAAGGTATGTATCTTAAGTAAGGAAGAAGGTACGTACCGAAATGGCGAAGAAAAGTCAGAAAAATAAGCGAGAAAAAAGAGCGAAACTAAATTACATTTGAAGAAGAAGTATAAAAATCCGCTTTGATTCCAACTCGACGCTCTCGAGATGGGAAGTTGGAAACTTACCAATACAAGTACACAGATACCAGATCGATTTGACAACGACCTTTGAATCAGGATTGGCTCCTAATGCCTTTCTACTTTTGATTGGAGATATGCCGAATGATGAACCCAGAATATAGAACAGAATGATCAAAATTTTCAAAGATCAAAGCAACCACGGTACTTGACCATTGATAAAATATTTCAATTGCCAAATAAAAAATGTAGAAAATAATATTTTCATCAGAGTACGAATGTAGAGCTCATAAAAATTGGCTGTAAAATTTGGAGAACGTTGTATTCCTTCAGCAAGGCAACGAAGTAACTCCGGAGCAGGGAGCCAAGCATCCCCGAAACGAAACTTTTTGTAATCTGGCTCATCTATATAAATTTTGACGGCTCCAGAGCTTCTTGGAACGCAATCCTGAGACTCATTGAGAAATGTTATACCAGACTCTGGAAAAGTTGCGAAATGAAGTCAAATGAACGTGGTAAAAATATGAAATTTCAACTTGATTCTTGATTACCTTTGTCTGAACATTAATTTAAAATTTCAAAAATTACATAAACAATCAAAAAAAAAAGTTTTTGAAATTTTTTGGTATTATTATCTTATAGAAAACTACGCGAGTTCAAAAAGCTTTTTCATTTTTTTGCTTTTTATGAGGTACAAAATTATGTTTAAAAATGGAAAACATCACTTATTTTGAAATTTTCCAAGATAATGACGTGAAAATACAGAATTTCGTCATTTCAGACGACGCGACGTAATAAATAACAGTATTTTTTCGCTTTCTCACCCCCAAAAATTTCAAACCATACCATTTTTTCCATTTTTGAACATGATTTTGTGCCTCATGAAAAGTGAAAAAATTGCAAAAACTTGTTTTTGGTTTCACAGGATTCGCTATAACATTATAACTTACCAAAAAAATTAAAATTTTTTTTTTTTTCAATTTTTCACGTGAATTTTTTAAATTTTAATCCAAAGTTGAAGGGAGTCAAGAGTCCAGTCAAAGACTCGAAACATTTACCAGGTTCGTTTGACGCCATTTTGTAACTTTTTAGCTAATTTTTCATGTTACATTGCAGATGGAAACCAAGCTACGGTATGATCTGGAGCGTGAGGGGGATGAGGAGAGCATCAACGAAATCAGTTTTGAGGTCTTGGAATACCATTACGATCATTTTATGCGACATCAAAAATCCCCCCCCCCCACTTAAAATCACTTGCTCAGCTCGATACCGACCACCAAAATTGGTTAAATTTAGGCAGCAAGCTTTAATTGAGGGCGGATCTGATATTGAGTGAGGATGAACTCGGGTCAAAAATCAGTTATGCCCAAATTTTAAGGAGGGGGTGCATAGGAGCAAAAATCTTCAGCCTCCAAAGCCAATTAGTAGGAGAGACATGAAGGTTTTCCTCTTTTTGACCTTGAAAACACCTCTCCCATCACTTCTCCAAATTGAGCAAGAAGGTTAAAATTTTTGTACGTAGACATAGTAGGCCCCATAAATGTGCTCTTTAGGAGTTTCGGCTATTCACTCCAATAAATCTCAAAAAGGGTACACAGACAATTTTAGAAACGATAAAATAATTCTGCATACAAAATACACATAAATGTTAAGAGTGAGTACGTATTTACACGGTCAATAAGTTCGACTCGGTGCACATTGCCAAACAGAACCGACATATGTATATCGTACAATGTCATAAAACATACACACATCGTTTAATAGCACGACAACGACGCCGACGACGCGGAAGTCGAATCGACATTCAAAATGAGAAAAAGGATAAGTCGCATAGAATAAAAATCGATAAAAACGTCGACACCCTCTCCTCGTACAGTGGCGTTCTTCGATAAAGCAAGTTGCTTCGTTAACTTCCACCCTGCTCATTCTTCCTACCTATGCTTCCAATACACAGGCCAAAAATCAGGTACCTTTGTACGATTCGTATAGGGTGCGAGCATTATAGTTCATAGGTAGCTACGAGTAGCACACATAGTACACACTACATAGGTAGAGAAGTACGCATAACACATACACACACACACACACACATACTCGCACGCGTTGTTGTAAGATACATCGTCGACGACGACGACACAAACAGAGAAAAGGAAGAAGGGTGAGTGTGCCATAGACGGAGAAAGTTGTACACATCGCCTTTGCGCCATGCACCGTTACCGCGTGTGTATTATTGAAAGTGACCGACATCACATCGCAATACAATAAAACGTCAAGATTCAGCCAAAGAGACGCCCGCACCAGCGTGGCCGGTACCCCATCCAACTGCCAACAACCCATCACTCTTACACCATGGATCGTGTGCCTGTCGATGCCGATGCCAGGGTGGAAAACCCTGCCATGCCCAGACGCCGAAATCAACGTCCGCGCCGCGTCGTCCCAGCAAAAATAAAGTAGGTATGTCCAGTTCGCAGCGGCGCACATTATTAGCGACATCCATGGTGGATGGTGCAGGGTGGATGGTAGATGTTGGCGGTGCTGGCCTCAGTTCGCGCGACAAATCATCCCTATCTTCGAATTTTCCACGTTTTCTTAGTCTTGCCTCGTCACCACCTCGACACCTATATAGGTTTTCGTACAAAAGCACAGGCCAAAGCAGCCGATAGTCGGTCGAGCCGGCCGGCCGGCCGGTTCTATTTTAGCTAACGAGAAATATGTACGACGCGACGACGTGATATTATAACGTTTGTTTTAGGCGTTGTATCGAGGCCATGACGACAACCCTGGTGTGGTATTTCTTTCTTTTTTTTTTCTTCTTTTGAATAAACGGTCGATTGTCTTCTCTACTTAAATATGTATAAGAAATTAGACAGGTTGTCGATTTTAGGTTTCTTCGATTTCTGCATCACTGCCTTATAACATACTCGTATTTGCGTTGTTGAATGGTTATATTATCTTACATCTACTGCATGCAAATTAATTTCAAGTCGAAAAGTACCAGTAATTTTTTAGGGTAGTTTTTTTCGTTTCTTAGAAACAAAATATTAGCATATTTGAACCATTTGAAGGTATTTTTCGCGCCGAAATATGTAATTCACTTCTTCGACCTTAATCTAATGAAGTTCATACAAAAACACGTAAAAGAATTGGCAAAAAGGTTTGCAATAGTACCAGAAATAAAAGATTTATTTTCTCGAATTCCCTGTTTTTCATTTCCAACATACGATAAGGATGTACTGTTTTATGGTCTGAAGTCGCCTGAAATCGGCCATATTGCCATCCTCGATACATACAATTAGTTTAAGCCAACACGTATATGTCCTCTATGTCTATAGTGTCATGTTAATTTTTTGGAAGGTCTTTTAATGAGCATTCGCGCAGTAGTATCCTATTGTTTTCTATGCTATCGACAGGAAATTCAAAAATATTTTAAAAATCCTTTACAATGATTTGCTCTGAATTGTGGATTTTAGTTCTCTCAAATTTGTTTTTTTTTTTTTTTTTTTTTAAAAAAAATCAGATATTCACGTTCTCTCAAATTTTTTTTTTTTTTTTTTTTTTTTACAAAACATCAGATATTCACTTGAATTTATTTCTTGAATTTAAACAATCGTTCCATTATAATTCATTCTACCTACATCTAATTACTTAGAAATCGCAATTTTCCACTTTGAAGGGAAGTGGGGCTGTGACCATTTGAAGTTGAAATGAAAATACGTGTATGTTATAAAGAAAAATCTAGATAATTGAAATAGACATACAACTATTTGCAAACGTCAAGATGACAATTTCACAATTGAATACAGCACCCTCTTCCCTAGAATGTCTGAAATATATGAATTTGCAAAAAAAAAAAGTCGGAATTAGTACATAGAGACTGTGAAAATGAAAATAATATTCACTAGTTGATAGTTCCAATGAAAATGAAGACCTTTAAGGTTGGGCCAAATTTAACTTTTTTTGGGAAACTTTAAAAAGTGAAGTCACAATAGTTGCAAAATGATCTCAAAATGCTGCAGTGAAATTTTCTTCACTTTAATCAATTTTTTCAATCAAAAATAGCATTACTATTTCTATTTCAAAGCAAAATAATAATTAACTTTAAGTTTTCTCCATCATCCATCATATCAGGTTTTTAGCATGATTTTCTATGCCATATTGTCAATGAAAACCAGGCTATTGCGGTCCATTGACTACAATGATTTGTGGATGAGGAGGAGGGGAATATCAACAAAATCTATTTTGGGGGGCTTAAAAGACCATTTCGACCATTTTTGGCTACTTCAGATATTTATTTTCATTTATCCTCCCCCCCCCCAGCCAAAAGTCATTTGCTCAACACAATACCGACCAAAATCTATCAAATTTGGGAAATATGCTTAAATTGGTGGCGGTTTTGATACTTCGAATAGGGGTTTACCTCGGGTCAAAATTAAGTTGGGCCCAAATTTGGAAGAAAGGGTGCTGAGGGGCTAAAATCGCAAAACTTGTTTTTTTTTTAATTCGATCGAAAGGCAATCCAAAGTTATATTACGTATTCAAAAATCAGCCTTCTAGGTCAATTATGAGGGAAGATATGAGAGTTTTTTACCTTCTTGACTTAGAAAAAAGAGCGTTCCTCCTCCATCTCCGGTCCAAATTGAGTTAGGAATTTGAGGTATATAGATCTACATAGTATAAGTCCTAGATGCTCTTTTTGGTGGTTTAGACTTTTCACTCCCATTACACCAGCCAAGACCTCAAAAGCCCAAAAAATCTAGTTTTTTGGTCTATTTTTCACATTTTTTGAATTGATTCCTCGCATAACTCTTCTTCAAATTAAGCTAGAAAGTGGAAATTCGATATGTTGATTTAGTGCATATTTTTCACGATTAATCATCCATGTAGAAAATTTTTTTTGAGAAACGTAATGCTAATGTAAATGTAGGATATCAATTTTGAATAATTAAGCATAATATTTCAATTATACCCCGCTCCCCTTTCTTTTGCGAAAACCACCCCTTGAAAACGTAAAAGTGGGAAAAAAAACGATCTCAATTGGGCAAAAGAAAATGTACTCTATCAATTTCACTGGTTGAAAAACACACAAAAAAATCTTTTAGGCATGACTGAGAAATCGTCGGGGTGAGGTAAAATTGAAATATTGCGCTTAATCATCCAAAATTAATTTCCTACTTCTACTTCAGGAGGGAGTTTCTCAAAAAAAAAATTCCTTCTTAGTTTTTCAAAAAATCGTAAAAAACTAAACGAAATATTTTTTAAAAACTTCTGAAAACGGAGTTGGTGATGAAAACTCACCGTAAATGATCATTTTAAGTTTCAATAGGCACATCATAATTCCAAGCATTGAAAAAATTTTCTAAAATATTTCTTTTCAATTTTTATAGAACTTTTCGAATTTTGAGATTTTGTTGCCACTAGCAACCATTGTGACGCTACCGTTTGTACATTTCTGGAAAAAAAAAATTTACCCACAGTAAGTTTACGTTCATTCCACTTCTCTAAGTCTCATCTACTCCCTAGTCCCTACCTATGATAGATACAAAAGAATTTATAGAAACAAAGTTGTAACAAATTTATTCCACTATAAAATTTTATTGATCTAACTTTTTGATAAAATCGATATTAGGGTCTATCCACAATGAAATCTTTGATGAGGACTATGCGTAGGTAAATTCCTAATTTTGCTGAATTAATTATTTAATTCCAACGTCAATCAAATTGACTAAACAAATAACCCCATGTATCAAGCTACCTACCACCTAAAAATAAAAAAAATAAAAAAAAAAGTGAGTGTAGTATGCTATAAAGATACACATAAGTAAATAAGCGTCCAGTCGTCATTCAGTCGGACAAATTCACCTGTTATTACGTAGATGGTTATTCAAATAATTTATTCAAACAACTACGACAATGATGTGCACTTACATTGAATGCACTTAAAAGTATCGCTGGCCCTGGCGCCATCGCCGCAAAAACAAACGACAACGAATGAAAAACGTAGACATGACATAATAACGAAGAAGTAATATCAATCAACCAGAACGAGAGATGCTCGCCGAAGGCGAATTAAAAGCGAATCGCTGACGATAGTTGCACCACCACTCCGCTGATTTTGCGTAAAAGAGGGTGTAAAGTTTTTAAACAACGCACCGGTAGGATACTAGAATAGGCTACATGTAGGTACACTACACAATTACTACCATATTGCCTTACATTCGTGAACGAGGAAATGCTAATAAGGGTGCTTAAACGTTTGAAATTTGTTTAGTTTATCGAATAGCCAAAATTATTAAAAGGGAAACGTTACTGACAAGGTTTACGCGTTTCATTTATATTGTTTTTACATAGAACGTGCGAAGTACGACGTAGGAAAGGATACTAGAAAAAAAAATTTTTTTTCCCTTTTCTTCTTTTCTCCTATTTGTATTTCAGAGAAGCTTCAATGACTAATGAATTCGAACGGTTGTACTACATCGTCTCCCTTTTGTTGGGCTACATTTATGTTGACATATGATTTCATTGATGGCGAAGATGCATGAGAGCAAGATGTTCACAACGGACAATCCATAGATGACACTCTATGTGGTGGTAAAGTGTGTTTTAACACGTTAATAATGAAGAAGAATTTGACGAGGATAAAGGTAGCCTGGCAGCCTTTTCAATACCACTACTAATCTGTAATACATTTGTTTTTAGGCGTGTTTTTGGTAAGTCGAGACCACCACGAACAAAAATAATACTCAGAATTCAACCAGGTGGAGGGCTAAAATAAATGTAGGTGTAGAGAAAACGCAACACTAAATAAAGTTGGAAATAAGTATTAATTTCCTCTTCTCAACAGTGATTCTCTTCACAATTATCTCGTTGAAGCGAGTATTTTACTCGATTATAGCGGGGTTTTATTTGATTGAAACAATGAAAATTAAAAATTTTTATCCCGACCTCGTTCGCCAAGAATCCTTGATTTTGTAATTTTTTTTCTTCGATATTAAATTTTTCAATTTAGAAAAATATCTCGAAAGAAGGAGAAAAAACTCGATGTTCGTACCTGCACGAAAATATTCGTATTATATCGAACCTTACGCGTAGGTGTGGGTGTTAAAAGCAAACACAGAAGGGTAAGTCAGTCGAAAATATGAACAGAACTAAAATAAGCAACAACGAGATAGAAAAGAATGGAATGTACAAAAAATTCTCCAACAAAATGAAATTTCCGATGTACGCGTATAAAAAGGAAATTCTACACGTTCGTCGATGTAAAATTTTGACATTACATACGAGTATTCTGTTACGTAATAAACAACGACCTATATAGGTAGTAGGTACTATTACTTCCATATGGTTTAACGATTCGAACCTATTTCTAAAAAAAAAAAAAAAAAAAAAAAAAAATACGCAAAATACGCATATAGATACCTCCTACTAAAATGGCTTAATTATTCGCATCTACCAGCTCATTTTATTTATTAACAAGATGTTAAAATGAACCTGTAAGGATTAATATTATCACCACGTTTATTAGAGACTATACAAATTATGCTAAAATTTGAATTGAAAATTTTCTAATCCACTAACGACGTTTGATCCCGTCTTTGTCCTTGAATCTTCAAGTGGCTACGACGACGACGTGCGTGCGTTAAATTTTAAGGTCTGAGCTACGTTTCTTCGTTAAACACCCCCTCGTATATAACATTGTTCCAGTAATTAATTTGTGCCCTTGCAAATGAACCAATAACGTCACTAACGCCATTGGTACGAACGACGCGACTGACGACGCAGTGAACCAAAACAGCTCATCGTAAAGTCGAACAGAAAAGCTAAGAGAAGATGAAATTCGATGAAAAATTAAACTTTGGTTTCAATTAACAGGATGAATGGCTTTTAAACTTTATTCTCTCGATACTTTGAAATTATATTTCACAGAAGTAGGTACTCTGCAAAGAATTATCGATTCTATTACTAACAATAAAAATATATTTTTAAAAAAGCATCGCGCGATGCTTTTCAAGTCTGACTTTCGCAAAGTAAAGCGAGTATGCGGTAAACACGCGAACTCAAAAAATGAAAAAAACTAACCAAAAAACTACATTTTTGCGACTGTGAACGGGTGCAATAAGGCTGAAAAGTTGAGACCCACAAAAAGCACTTCTAGGACCCCTACTAAATCTACATATCGAATTTCAACTTTCTAGCTCAAGGAGTTATGTGAGCGACAAACTCAAAACATAAGAAAAATCCCCCCCAAAACCATATTTCTGCACTGTAAGAGGGAGCAATGGATCTGGAAAGTCGAACCCCTCAAAAGACACATCTATGACCTATACTAAGTCTACATACTAAATTTCAACTTCTTAACTCAATTAGGAGGGAGGATGAAGGAGGAACAACCTTTTTTCAACAGGAAAACCCCTTCATATCTCCCCTCTTAATTAACCTAGGAAGTTGATTTTTGGATATGTTATACAACTTTGGATTGTCATCGATTGGTTCAGAATGGAAGATTTTTTTCAATTCTAACTTCTCAGCAACATCTTCAAATTTGGACGCAAGTGAATTTTGACTCGAGGTCATCCTCACTCCAGGATATCAAATCTGCCGCCAGTCCAAGTTCATTTCGCAAATTTGATCCATTTTGCTCGGTATTGAGTTAAGCAAATAATTTTTAGTTTTGGGGGAAAAAAATTAAAAGAAACATTTGATAAGGCCAAAAATTGTCCAAATGGTTTTCTAGGACCTCAAAACAAATTTTGTTGATATCCCCCCCCCCTCATCCGTCTTAGGTCGATAGATCGTAATAATCTGGGTTTCATTGACAATATGACAAAGAAATCAGGCTACGTAGAGCTCTGCGGTGTTTTTTCTAGATCAATGGTAGGGATGCAAATAGATATTAAAGAGAGGAGCTGAAACTTCCAAAAGGCACACCTACCTATCAAATTTTAAACCTCAATATCAATTAGGAAGGAAGATGTGTATGGAACAAACTACAAAAAATAAGAAAACCTCAACAACAAATCACATCCTTAGAACTCTGAGGGGGTGCAATGGCATTCAATGGTCGAAACTTCCAAGAGATAGATCTAGGATCACTATTAAATCCACATGCCAAACTTTTATGGTTCAATTTGGAAGGGATTTTGGCAAAGAACTACATTCTTGGGGCTGTAAGGGAATGCAATAGAGATGACAAGTCGAAACCACTCCCTCTTAACGCAGATCTAGGAATCCTACAACATTTACATGCCAAATTTCAACTTCCTGGCTCAATTTGAACGGGATATATGCGCGAAAAAAATTTAAAAAATGAGAAAAACTTGACAAAAAATGACTTTTTAGGGCTTTAGGAGGAAGGGAAGGTGATGGGGTTGAAAAGTCGAAACCACCCAAAAAGGCACTAGGAGCTCTACAAAACGTACATGCCAAATTTCAACACCCTACATCAATTTAATGAAGAGATGTCTCGCCGTTTTTCAAGCAGAAAAAAAAGCAAAAACCTTCATTTCTCTTTCTTAATTGACGCTGGAGGCTGGTTTTTACATACATTACACAACTTAGGATTCCCTATCGATTGGTTTAAAAACCAACAATTTCTGACATTTTAGTCTTTAAGCATCCCTCCCCCTGCACCAAATTTTGGCATAATTGAATTTTGATTCAAAATCATCTTTGCTTTAAAATATTGAATCCAGGTTCAACCTAATCCTAATTCCTAAATTTAGCCAATTTTGGTGCGTACTGACTTAGTTTCGAAGGTAGGGGCGAGAAGAAGGAGGAGCGAGACAACAAAAAATTACAATAATGGGGGTAGCCTCATTTTCATTGGCAATATAACATGTAAAATCAGGCCAAAAATCGTGATTTTCAAAAGGCATATCGAAGATCGACGATATTTCGTTATTGACAACATGCCAAATAAATCTATCACGAAAGACACTTTCCAATCAGATTTTAGCATTCTTATGCAATGTGGAGGGCCTTCAAGTGAGGAATGAACTTGTAAAATGAAAAAAAAAAAATTTTTGAAGCTACAAAAAATGCGAAGTTACGAAACCCATAAATCTAATTTTAATAATCGATAAATTTCATTAATACTTGTTAAAGGAAGGAAAAAATTTAACCGACTACGATTAGTTTAATATTTTTGAGGTTTTTATTTTCAGACGCTATGCTTTTTCTTTCCATTTCTTGGTTCGTTTTCCCAGCACAATTTTCCAAAAAAACAGAATCGTGTTTATCTTCTATCACACTCCGAGCTACAAAATTCGCTATATGTAGTTTTATCCCCATTTGACCATCGTTCAGCTAACATACACTCAGGCGGAAAGTAAAAAAGTTCTTTGTGTATTTTTTTCTCTTTCTTCTCACTCCCCATCTTACGTGTGTTATTTTTTTTTTTTTTTAGATACTACTGTTACGCGACGGACACTGTTTATTGCACGCGATAATAGCGCTATTTTCGCGAGCTACTGTTTTGTGGGAGAAGCCGTCCTAAAACGAAGACTGTGTTGATGGAGCGAATAAAAAAAAATAAAAGAAAAACAGGGAGATGTGATCGGAACGTGTTCGAGAGTTCGTTATTATTTCGGTCGATCGGAGAGTTTTTTCTATACATTTATATACGTAAGTAGGAAGTAGGTAGTAGAGGTGCCTCTACCTACCAACTATGTATAAAATGTATATATTGGATCGACTTTGGAAAACCATCAGTACTACAATGTTACAGGATTTATAAACGTAATATTCCTATGTGCGCGTGTAGTAGTAGACTTGTGTAACATTGTAAACTAGGGAGATAGATTGTATAAGATTAGGCAGGGGTACAAGTTTTCTAACGAAAGTAACAGGCTGAAGCTGGTGTTCGGCAAAGGTTGTTGGTTTGCGAGGCTGTTGATTTCTCGAGGGAGGAGGTGTACCTAATTTGTTGTGAAAATATTTTTCGATCGGTTTCGAAGAGTTGGACGCTTAGAAGACATGAAAAATTGCCTATGTTTCCGAATCGATTCCAACTTAGTGTAATTATTTATCTGATTGTCCGACTCAATCGTACTTTCCTCTAGACAATTAAAAAATAAAAAGTCGAAGAAATGCGTTGACGTGACATAAAAATATACCCGTTTGGAAATGAGAAAGAAAATTCGAGAATACGAAACATTACTATACTTTTTAGTTCAAATCAAAAAGTTATAATACGTATCGTCTACATATTTATTTCTCGACCTACATACATTGAAATCACTTTTCGACATGATCACGATAGATTATGAATTTTTGTTATTTTTTCACTACCTTTGTATGAAATATTAGGGGATATCTGTAATGAGCTGAGGACATGAAACATGACAAACGAGTAAGTAGGTATCTATTATTTTGTATTCATCTACTGGCATTTTTCATTTTTTTCTGTAACCACGAAAAAATTCCCTACAGATAATATATAATCGTTTCCTTATTACGTAATCAATATAATATATATTTTACACGTACAACATATGTACATCAATCGGTTCAGTATTTCTATTAGTTCGTTAGTGCCAGCAACGATCATGTATTACATACTCAAATAGTGTAGATAGTTTATCGTACCGATGTTGCGGCTCTGGCTAACGAATATGACGCGATAAGTAATGTAATTAACCGCCGTCGATCGATTACATTTTCTACAAGTATTCATAAGGTATATACATTCGAATAGATGAATATTCGGACAAATGAGATAATTGTAAAAGAATGCACACTTCGTAGGCATAAAAAAGTAGAGTATCGTCGAATGGACGAAACCATAAAGCACGTTTATTTTGAAATAAAAGTAAAATTGCCTATTGATGCAAATTTTTAATCAAACTATTTTTTTTGTTGGAAGTGCATACATTACACGTAGAAGTTAAAACTGCAAGTAGAATATTCTATGGTTTTACATAACTGTTAAGTTATCTCGAGTCGACAATCCGAGGAGGAGGAAGGCCAGCAAGGGGTTATATTGGAGGTATTTAACAATCGATCAGCTAGTTATCGGTAAGCTAACATTTCTAGTTTTGCTTCCATAATTTGTAAAATCGGTAGTGTGTAGCCTGAGTACAATGAATTGAAAATTGCATCAGTACAGTTTATTAGAGGAGGGAGGGGAAATAACGCGTAATTTTCAGAAAAATCAGTCATCCTCTTCTCTTCACCTCCAGATGATATAACTCTTTTCTAGCGACAAAATAAAAAATAAAAATGATAACGTACTTAAAGGTCTACAACCATCATTTAAAATTTATCTTATAGTTTATTTACTTCATTTTTGACAACTGGTTGAAAACACAACTGAACCTGTTTCAAAAACGCAAAATTCATAACAAAAATCGCTCTAATTCATACCGTAGGAAAACTAAATAGAATCGAAATATATACATTTTTTGTATTTGATTTTTTTGGGACACTCTGTATGCAAGGCACAAAAAAATTTTCATAATTTTTTAGATCAGAAACTGCTTCAAATTTTGAGTGGAGAAATTTTTTCTCATAAAATCGTCTTTACTTATTTCTTTAGCGTTCACCCAACTATACATTGCCTTTTCTTGTTAGCAACACCTGTCACATGGAAACTAGTCATTTTCGGGGGGCGGGGACATGCAATATATACAGAGTGTTTCAGGGTACAAGTAAGGAATTTCAGCCAGTGACTAGGCAACACATGCAAAATCTATGAACGTATGTTTGCCTAGCTTCTGAGTCGCAGGGGCTGATCTACTCCAATTCAAAAAAATTTTTTTCTATTTCATATAAGTTTTTCAAGCGAGTGCAGCTTGAGAACCAAAATAGGCAGAGATTTGGAATTTATTCGAGAGAAAATAGAATTTTATCTAGATTACCATGGTGTAGTTAATTTTTGTATTGGTAGATAAGTGAAACAAACAGTTGATAAAATAATGTGACGAACGTGCACCAAAACATTCAATTTTCATCATTTTTGTTGAATTATTCAAAAATTTGTTCTCATGACACTTCATTTAAAATGAGGTTATGGGGAGAAAAAAGTTTGGCTCTCTTTAATGCATAAACCTCGCCTCTCTATCTCACCAGGATAAAAAAAAAAGATCAATTAAATTCTCAAAAATAATGAGAAGTTTTTCAAAATTTTCTCAACACATCTAAAATTAGAAAATACTGACTCATCCTCCCTCTATCTACATAAACACACACACACACACACACACACACACACACACCCCAAAAACCTTTACATATCAAATTGTCTTTTAAAAATTTCTCTCTCGAGTTTAATTACAAAGACCGTAAGATAAGTATCCCCTTTTACAACCTGAATGGCGAATTTCTGGATGAAATCAGCTCACCATCCCATCATTAAAAAGGGGAGACAATTTTAAACAAAATGAAATAACAGTGAAGTCGGTAGCATAATTAGTTTAGTCACAATGAGTAAACATATACAGGTTGGGGAATTTTACAAGATCTACTATTCAAAATCACGTTTTGGACAAATTTCGGTGTTTTCAAAATTCCCATATTATGTCAAATTTTGGGAACGAAAAATTTACCCACATTGTGGTTTTGAATAGTGGACCATGTAGTAGGCAACTTTTGCAGCATTTTTGGTTATATACTAAAATTTACCTATCTTGATTATTTGAAGGGATATAAAAATTCAATAACGGAGATAGGCAAAATGCGTATAAGACAAAATCTGTGGAAAACATTTTTGTCTACAAGGTTCATCATTTAGATTAGTAATAGGGTGGAAATTATGAAATTGCTCATTTGTTCAATTTTCAGATGCCTGTACAGCGCCTCGATTTCCATGTCTCTTGCACCAGATTAACGATAACGTCTCATTTACAGATGATATTAAAGATGAAAGCGTATCTCTGAATAAATTTTTATAACCGATTATTTTTGAACCGAAATTCAAAAAAAAAAAAAATTCCGCGGAACTAATGAAAAATTCTCCACACTGTATATAGTGAACATGTTCATCATTTGTATACGTCTCATGAATACTACTATTTAGCTACTCTCTTTGGAGACTATTACAAAGAACGGAGGCATTCGTTACATAATTAATCAAATAGTCACTGTCTCGCGTGTTTTATTCATAGACAATCTGGTATCTAATATCTAATATTTATCTATTCATCCATTCTCACAATTCGTATGTATCTATGAGCATGTACTTATGTACTTATTTGAAAAATATATGCATACTAACACGCGCGCTTACATAAGTGCATAGAGCTACAGATTGTAGACTAGGTACACACTACACCTAGCTAAGGTATCAGGTAGGTATAGGTATACGGTATTTGCGTAAAAAACACGATGGTAGGACAAATACCTACAAAACGTAAGACCCTGACGAAGAAGAAGAAGATGATGATGATAATGTATATAACGTGTAAAGGTACACGATATGTATTAAGTACATTTTGCCTACTTCGCCATACATATGTATATACATACCAATGTAACGTATCCACAATATTATACACATTTGCAGGCGTAATTATTGAACGTACCGTACCTATACATATAAATTTAATACAAGAAAGGATACTGGCGGACCGTCTAGTTGGTCGGTGGGCCAGTACGCCCAGCTCTATGCACCAAAGTACTTATCTGAATATACATTCACGCTACTACTATAATACTACTTACTACACGGTATATTAAACAATCGAACTCTTCACGCTTATCAACTTTTGAGGACAATTTCTCCGCGTGCCACAATGCTACTTAGGCTAAAAAATAATTTCTAATTTCGTGTCAACTGTATACACTTCCCGTTATCTGCGCATTACGAGAGGTACCTACTCTACCTACCTACGTATACCTACACAGTATAGGTATTAAGAGATACGTAAGTACGTACGTATGAATACATAGACGTACTAGGTTAAAGTATACATACGAGCATACACTATACTGTATACTAGGCACTTGGAAGACCATTGTCACGCACGAACCGACACCATACTGCCCTTTCTTCCTAGTCCGCAACGTGGCTGTGTATATAGTACACTGTACATTGCACACGTCGCACCGTACACGCTGTGCAGTGGATCGTGAGGCGCTACGATTTGCAATAAGGCGTCTTCTTCTCGATACTTAATGAATACGAAATGTGGGTGTGCAAGAAAACCGCGGGCTCGCTCAATTTTAGCCGGCGATTTCAACGATCTATACTGAAATATGTACAATGAAAACAAAACGGATTCGTGGTATCATTGAACGTGTACCACATTTTGACTGTCTATTGGTCAAAAATATTACTCGAGTTGGAAAACTCTTCTTCGAAGTTGAATGTTGAAGAAATTTAAATCGATAGACGACAGTGCGACGTCAATTCGCCCTGATAAATTCTATTGTCATATCAATCTAAAAGTATTCTTGTCCAGTTTTCAAATAAATGCTTTTTAACCAATATGATACCCTGAAATCAGTACGCCTAGGTCATCAACTTCTTCTTCTTCAAAAAATAAATAAAATGAAAATTTGCAAGCAAAAAATTACTGATTTTTGGGAGTTCCACAATTTACAAATATAGCGGGGGGGGGGGCGCCTGTTCGTCAAAATTTCAAAGACGTTAAATATTGTAAAAAATTGAGACATGAAAAAATGTTTATTCAAATTGTGGAACTGTAAAAATGAATCATGTTTTTGGGGGAAATTTTTTCTACCTGGTAACTTATGTATAATACATAAAAGCATCTTGAGAAAGTTCATTGACCTCTTTATCTCTTGGCAGTATAACTCTTCTCCAGTGCCATATAAAAAAAAAATTTCAGCCTGATTTTCGTGAAATATTGGAATTATGTGGATTTAAAAAAGCCATCTCTTCGAGATTCGTTTTCCTAATCAGTGGTAAAGGTAGAAACTAATTACGAAGTGCATAACCCGCACCATCAATGGTTGCGTACAGAATCCGCTCGCTAAATTTATATGCCGGATTCAAATACAAGAAATAACCGCAGCTCGAGTTCTCGCTTTGCCAGGATGGCTCGCAATAAGAAAAACTGACCAAAAAAATACATTTTCGGGACTGAGAAAGGGTGTAAATGAGGCTAAAAAATGGAAATACCGATAAGGCACAGCTCGGACCTAACTACACTGAAATTACATACCGAATTACAGCTTTCTAGCTCAATTTGGAGGGGAGAGGGGATGCAATGAGTCTAAAAAGTCGAACCCCCAAAAAGCACATTTATGGCCCCTATTAAGTCTACGTACCAAGTTTCAAATTCCTGGCTTGATTTGGAGAGAAAATAAGGAAAAAAACAGCTCTTCTCATAGTCAAAAAAGAGAAAAACCTCTCATATCACCCTTACAAATTGACCTGCGAAGCAGATTTTTGGATACGCTGTACAACCTTGGATTGTCTATCTATTGGCTCAAAAAGCCCCTTCCCTAAATTAGGCTATAATTGAATTTTGGTCGTAGGTCAACCCCACTCTACCATATCAAATTGATCTGTATTGAGCTGAGCAAATGATTTCTGGTTCTGGGGAAAAATAAAAATAAGCATCTGACATGGCCAGAAATGGTTGTAATGGTCTTTTAAGGTCCCAAAACCAATTTCTTGATATCCCTTCCTCATTCGCCGCTGGTCGATAAACTACAATAGCCTGGCTTTCATTGATAATATAACACAGAATACTCAGGCTAAAAACAATACTTATGGGTCCCCAGAGAGTGTTGTGGAATTCTTTCGGATTTTTCGGACCTTTAGTATGACCTTGAAAAGGGGGTTTAAAACTTTCGAGGAGCTGGCAACCCTCCATTTTAGAGCTGTAGACTGGAAAAAATGTTCTCGAATTATTAGGAGTATCAATTTAACATCTTCACATTTTTTTCAATTTTTTTGGTTTTGTGTCCTCTCTCTACAGCCCTCTAAAAACCATTTTTTTCGTACGTCAAATATCAAATTACCGACTAAATAATTCCTAATTTTAAAAGCTGTGGAGGGGACCATCCTTCCAAAAAATTCGAAAAATATATGGAAGGTGAAAAATACTCCTAATAACTCGCAAAAATTTATTCGATTTTGCAGCTCTAAAATGAGAGACCTAAAAGCCTTCTTAAAATTTTTAAAGCCCATTTCAAGGTCATATTAAAGGTCCGAAAAATCTGAAAAAATTCCACAACACTTCCTCTAGGTACCTTCACTTTCATACCAAGTTTGAGAAAACAATCGATCAAAAATTAGCGATGAAAAAAAAATCTTACCGAAAGCGCATTTGCCATTACACCCCCCCCCCTCACCATGACAATATAAAAACATTGTGAATACGCTTAAAAATCGTTTTTTAACAGTGCCTAAAGTCTCTGGAAAAATTTAAATTCTGAGGTCCAAGGGCAAATCGTCCTTACCCTCATAGAGCCTTTCACCGAACATTCTGTTGATTGATCTCTGAATAAGTTGCAAACCAGTAACAAGTATTTTTTTCCAATCAAGTCATTTCTTTTTTAATGGATGCTTTTTAATTAGATTGCAATTTGCGAAACTCTGCATGAAATTTTCCCTCCCCCCCCAACACTACGAAGATAAACTCGACAGACAACAGCAGATCACATCTGACAACAACGCAATCAGTGATTCTCTTAAGCTGAACAGCCTCTGTATAATTTGACCACCGCAAATTTTACCAAAAAGAATACTTCAACTTTCTTCCTTTCACCTATAAAGTCGAATCGCAAAAATTTCAAATAATGATTCACCATCAACGTTGAAAAATATTTTTCCGCAAAAAAGACTCATGAAGAGAAGATTCCGAGAAATCATATCACACTTGGCAAAATTACGTCTCTAAATGATGCACATTACCTGTAACACTTGTTCAAACTAAGCAAAACTTAACAAATCTCGCATGAAACCGAGACCAAAAACTAATGTCAAACGGGTAAAATTCATCTACTTTACACATGATTCGATGCTGATCTACATAGAATAGCGACCCAACATGTTTCCTTGAACACCTCAATGCCATCGGAATATCATCTTAAATTCTCAATTTCTTACATTTTTTTCTTCAATCATCTCGTACTCTTCGTCACTACATTTAAATACAAGTACTCGAACACTACATAATGTACGTACTTCGACGACCGACATACGAAAAAGTAACATGAACGCGGGCCCTGGCGCGCGCACAGACACAGAAATGGTAAGAGAGAAAAAAGAGCGCCAGCCACAGAATGAGTGATAGAGACAGAGAGAGAAAGAGACGGAGAAAAAGAGTTGTTAACAGTTCGCGCAATTTTAACGTTCAATTAAGTAGATATACGTACGTATGTATGTATGTTTGTATGTATATGTAAGTATACGTACAATAGGTAGAGGAGGTACACGTGTATATGTGTTGTGTGTAGGTACACTTATACGTGTGTGCGTGTGCGTTGACGGGACGCTTTCTGTATATCTACACGGACGACCGACGGTTTTCCTCTCCTTCTCTGCAGTATCCTTGGGCTTGGTGTGCGAACACACCATATTATGTGTATAGTGTACTCGTACCTGTGCAGGTAAACATGGAGGTGGAAATGATGAACGGGTGAGAGGATCTGAAGAGGGAGAAAGGCATGACTCGTATACCATGGTATGAGTTATAGGAGATGCAGCTGAGCTCGTCGTACACGCACACACACATTCACACACAATTGTATTTATAAACGGTTATGGTTACAGAGATGTCATCCATCTATATAATACGGCGAGAATGAAAAAACGAGAGTTCAGACTTCACAGTCAGCGACGGAGACGAAATGAAAAGGCAAATGGTTGTTAGTATTAATTCGACGTTATATCCATGAAACCGGTTTACACGTGAAGTTTATTATTAACAATGTAGCGTCGTTTTTGTATTTAGTCGAACTATAACCGATAGGTAACTGAAACTGTACAGCGCAGCGTACAATGTAACGACCACCACCACTATGGCGCTCACAATCTATACATTATTTAATGTTCGATTAACACCGCAATTACTCCACAGGGAAAGAGGGCGAACCAGAGAAATCTGTCTACGACGAAAAAAAAAAATTCAGTTGGCGGTTTTTCATTTTACTCGATTTTTACTTATTTATACATCGATAATAATTATGGTCGTTTTTTTTTTTCGATGATGAGAAACCATAGATCGGTATCCATGGTGACGTCGTCGTCGCCATAGGTTCGTCGACAATAGATGTAGTAGGTAGCTAGATACGTTACAAGTTTTAACAGACAGGATGTTGCAAGTGTAAAGACATAGAGTTAGAAGGGTGGGGTAAACAGAGGATTTTTTGTACGAATATGATGATGATGACGATGATGACGACGACGCGACAAAGACGTGACAATGGTCGAGATATTTGAATAATTGTCGATAATGAAGGTAATTATGTTGGCTGTTATTCGCTATTGATAATAAGACGCAATTGTAGCGTGTGAATTTTTTGGAAAGTCGAACACGTTTCTAAAGGTAATCGTGATCGATATTCATGTATATGGTATACATGGTAGCTCGATAATATGTACGTTGTTATCGATTATCTCTTCCAGGTGTTTTTTTTATTTATTTTTTTTTTTTCAATGTAGGTAGCTAGGTACTAGATAGTAGGTCTAGATACTCGTTTACACAATTTCTAAATACGTTACACGCATTGTTACCTACTTTACGGTAATTTACAAGCGGATTATTTCCTTTTTGGGATAGTATTTTTCATCTAGCTATTTATAATTTATTTAAAGGTACGCTTCGGATACTCATCACCAAAGAAAAACAACGCTCTGAAGTTTCAATGTACGACTTGAAATAAAATTGTCCATCGACATCGATTTTGAGGACGTTATGAAAACCCATTTTGTTTTCACTCAAAAAAACCAAATTAAGAATTGGAATATGCCTCCATTTATCAGGAATTTTATTAAAAATCATCCAATATTCACCTATCAGGGTTCATCGACCTATGGTGAATGAGGGAAGAGGGGAGAATACAAACAAAATGCGTTTTGGGATCCCAGAAGACCATTACACACCACTTTGAATCATGCAACAAATTTATTTTAATTTTTTATATTTTTTTCCCGAAACTAAAAATCATTTACTCTCCTCGATACCGACCAAAATATATCAAATTTGGGAAATAGGCTTAAATTGGCGACGGATTTGATATTCTGAAGTGGGGTTGACTATGAGTCAAAATTCAGTTATGCCGAAATTTGGAGGAGAGATGAAAAGAGGTTAAAATCGAAAAAATAATTTTTTTAAGCCAATCGATAGATAATCCAAAGTTACACAATATATCCAAAAACCAGCGTCCTAGGTTTGAAGGGAGATACGAGGATTTTCTCCCTATCATCCAACCAAAATGAGCTAGGAAGTTGAAATTTGGTATATAGACTTTGTCGGGTCATAGATGTACCTTTTGGGGGTTTCAACTTTTCAGACCCATCGCGCCTCCTTGCAGCCCAGAATTTGTGATTTTTTAGGCAAATTCTCTAGTGTTATGAGTTGGTTCCTCATATAACTTCACTCCAAATTGAGCCAGGAAGTTGGAATTTGGTATATAGATTCACTAGGGATCCTAAATTTTTATGGTGCCGACGTTTTAGTCTCCCCCCTCCCATCACAAAACGAATAAGAATAATGCTGAGAAATGAACAAATAAAACAGAAGTAGAAAGAAACAAAAATAAGGAACGAATAAAGAGCAAAGCTAAAGGCTATCACCTCCCTGGATCAATTCATAAACATTATAGAACGTTCTTATAAACATCAATTTTTCTAGATACATTCTGAAGGCTCTGATATGAATACTGAATTTTCTCAAATATTGAAGCTATCAAAATTACTACGATAGGTATCGAAAAATCGATCGCTTTATATTAAAATGTGGGGGGGGGGGGGAGAACTGATTTTAAAGTGAATAGATTAAACCCGAAAAAGGCTTATCCAGAACCATTAAGAAATCGGAATGCTAAATTTCATCTCCAGCTCAATTTGGAAGGAAGACATTTGGAACAGTAAAAAATTAATCTAACCAAACTAAGACATGACTTTTTCGAGACAGTAAGGGAAGGGAGGGGGTTAACGGGGCCTAAAAGCTGATAACCGCAAAAGGGATATTTAGGACATGCAAATTGAATTATGGACCCATAGCTAAACGTGGAAAAGAAAGGGGAGTTATACGAGGAATCGACCTTTTTCAGAGTCAAATAGGAGGAAACCTTCATTTCTCTCCTTTTTATTGACGCAGGAAGCTGCTTTTTAGTTATGCGATATTAGTTTTGATTTTCATTCCATTGTCTTAAAAAAGAACAATTTTTTGTAATTTTCCTCCTTCAGCATCTCCTCCTCCAATTTGCAGCATAACTGAATTTTGACCCAGATTCATCCCCACTCATACATGTTTAACCTGTACCAAACAACAAAATTTTCACAACATGGTGTCATGATGTCAAAAATGACATCATGACTAAAATTACAACATGGTAAGATGTCATTTTTGACGTCATGTTGTGGAAATTTTTTCTTAAATTTAACATTAGATGTCATTTTTGACATCTGCTATCATTGGATTTTAGTCGGTAGAACCGAGTAAATTAATTTAGTCTTCGGAAAAGATATGCTTGTTTGATACAATCAAAAATGATCCTAATGGAATTCTAGGACCCAAAGGGGAGTACCCTCTCTCCCCTCGCGCATTTCTTGTAAAATGACAGCCTACAATGGCCTGGTTTTTTTTCGACAATATGGCGTAGGAAATTAGGCTAAAAATCAGACACATCAAAAGTTCTATACATTCACTTTCAACACTGTTTATCTTGATAGCTTTCGAATAAGAATAAAATTAAACAAAATGATACAACAAACGACTTTTTTGAAAATGCACGAATCAGTTTAAGCTCCTGTTGAAAAATTGGGAAGTATACCTAAGAAATATCTTACAGTACACGAAAAATAGTACTTTTGTGTCAAGGTTCAATGTGATTTTGAAATTTTACCTATTTCTTAAACATATAAAAAAAAGTAGAGGTAAAAAATATCCATTTATAGATAGATAGCTTCCTCACGTTGAACACTCTTAAAAAAATGACTAAAACGAATTTTTTTTTTCAATAGTTTCGTGCGATAATTCGCACTAGGTTAGACCAGAACATGTACTTGAAAATCGATAAACCTACCTACCTACCTACCGACTACCTTGTCGTTTGTATTGTTTTTATCTTTCGAAAGCACATCATTCACTTTGATAAGGTTCTAATTTATTGTATTGCTCAACACATACTTGCTAGTGCAATAAAACTTCAACTTTTAAATACCACGACCATATTTCGAACATGTTAGAAATTTTACAAACCTACCAAAATGTATGCATTTGGAATATCCTATTGGAAGTTCGCATTCATTTATCCAATCACACGACGAGATCACAAAACGAGTCAATTTCATAGCATACCTATACCAAAATCTATCTCCAGGAAGACATTCGATCAATGTAAACACCAATACAAGTTCATCACTTTTTCATTGATGTTTTTCCCCATCACTTATTCAGTCAACATTAATCAAGTATATTTACACACACACACGTGCGCCAACTATATATAAATTTAACGTACTAAACGTACTAAAAAAAAGAACATCGTCTAAATGAACTAGTGTCGTTGAAAAGAGAGCTTTAAAAACAACAACAAACTTCATTACGAAAGGCTCGCGAGTAAATAATGAGAAAAAAAAATCTCGATAGAAACGTATACTACGGGAAGAAAAAAAAACTGAAGAGGGTAAAGCGAGAAGAAAAAAGTCTAGGTACGCCATCTCATCGCTTAACTTGGAAAAAATTCATTAAAGTTGAAACAACAACTTTTACACTTAGGACTGAAGTAGTTAGTAATACGCGCGCTATGAAAGCAAAACGAAGCGTTACGTTGAGTTTGGAAGAAGGGTGTCTCAGTCAGAAAAAAAAAAAAGACACGCCAGCAAAAGAGAAAGGAAAAGTGCGGAACAATTCTCGTAAATTTTTTTCACCATCCGCTGCGACTCGTATCTCTGTTCTGTTTGCTGTGCATGTATAGAGAAGGACCCCGCTTCAGGAGCTTCCGAGTGCGCACAAAAGGTGAAAAAGATGAAGAGATGAGATAGCAATACTAGGTGTTATACTTGGGAGTATGTGCAAAAAAAGAAAAAAGAATAAAATACTGGAAAACTTGAAACAAGTCACTACACCCTATCCGAGCTGACGTGAGTTTTTTTCAACTTCAGTCGCTTCAAGTTGTGTTGTAACCTCGATGCGCAGGTTTTTTCATCTATACGCTTTACGGTGTTTATAATAAATACGTTAAAGTTTCGCATTACGTATACACTTACGATACGATAACCAACCTCACACGGTTAATTAATTAGTAAAACTCATTTAAAATCAGGATAAAGGGGGAAATTTGCCTCAAAAATAACATAAACCATGTTAAAAATTACCTTTTTACGAATGCCAGGA